>CAUYRT010023953.1:0-62497 GCA_963574885.1 Lepilemur ruficaudatus
TCCTCCATATTATCCCATGAACTTTGCCACTGAATGTGCCTCAGTTTTGGGATCTGGAAGTACAAATAATGATAATACCAGCAACCAAGCAATGATGTGAGAATCATGTGAGATAGAATTTCTTCCAATCTTTTCTGAAATGAGGTGGGTATAAATAACTAAAGGCATTTTAAAATGTGAAACAGTAGGTGTGAAGTTCTGGCATCGTGGCTCTTCTCCGAGCTGTACTTGCACTGTGGCATATCAGTCATTCGATTTCTGCAGCAAATGACTCTCGCTTTCTCCCAGGTAACCTGCTAGGCTCCCAGAATGTGAATCACCCTTTGAGAGTGAGCAGGGCTTGATGGGGTGCGGTCATAAAGTAACTTTATTCTTTCTTCCAGGGTCCATTCAAACCCACTCTCCGGATTCATTCTCTCCTCTCTCTCCCTTGAGTTAAATCTTGGCCAGGTCCCACAGCTTTGATGATCATGCTTAGATAACAAGAGAATAGAAACCTTGTTCGGGCATTTAAAAAATCAATTCCAGTGTAATGACTGTAAAACTACAGTTCAGTCCAGGATAATAATTGAAACTCTTGAACCTGTATGTATCCAATCGACCTGCTGATGAGTCAGTTGAATCTTCTCACCAACGATGTCTATTTGCCTCTCCCGACTCCACCCACCTTCTCACTCACCTGGCATGGTTGCCGAGCCTCTGATCACCGCACAGCTCCACCGGTGTGACCTAGGGCAGGTCACTGATCTCCTGTGCCTCAATGTCATCATCTCTAAAATGCCAATAGTATTTTGTCCATCTCACAAGATTGAAAGTCTTTTAAATGGTGTCTGGCACCCGATTAGCACTGAGGACTTGTTATTAATAGCAATTACTATTACTAGTGCCTTCCTCTCTTCTGCCTACAAGGACACTTTGCAGCAAATCGATAGTGTTACTTTTTCCAGTTTCTATCTCTATTCCAAGCCCCAAAGCAATTCTTGACTTTCACGGTCTTTTCTCAGCTTCTATGGCACATGGTACATATTCTAACAACCATCAGCCATGAATATTCTGGAAGAGTTCACACCGTTCCCTTCAGATTTGCCCTGTTTAGCACTGTTCCCATCAGAGTCCTTGCCTTGGCAGAGCCTCCTAAAGGGTTGTGTTTGAGCAAACAAAGTCACACACTCCTGTTATTGTCCCTTCCATGTGCCATTGTCCCCAGTTGGGCTGTGAATTCCCTCAGGCAGAGACCCTGTCTTATTCATCTCTGTGTCCCCAGTGCTTAGCATGATGCCAGGCAAAGAACAGGCACAGCTGTGGAAGACAGTTGAGTGGTTCTTTAATACATTGAACTATATGATCCAGCAGTTCTGCTCCTTCATACACACCCAGAATAATTGAAAACAGGCATTCAAACAAAAGTTTGTACATGAATGTTTGTAGCTGATTATTCGTAATAGCCAAAAGGTAGAAACAACCTTAATGTCCATCAACTGTTGAATGGATAAACAAAATGTGGTCTATCCATATAACAGAATATTCTTCAGCTCTTAAATAAAGGATGAAGTACTGAGGCATGCTGCAACATAGATGAACCTTAAAAACATTATACTAAGTAAAAGTGGTTGGACACAAAAGGTCATATATTATATGAGTCCATTTATATGAAATATCCAGAATAGACAAATCCATAAAGAAAGCAAGCAGATTAGAGGTTGCTAGGGACTGGAGCAAGGGAGGGTTGGGGAGCAACAGTTTAATGGTATGGGATTTCTTTTGGGGGTGACATCAACATTCTGAAATTAGAGAGTAGTGATGGTTTTACAACACAGTAAATGTACTAAAAGTCACTGAATTGCACACTTTAAAACTGTACCATGGTTCATGGTTACAGTAGTAAATTTTATATGTATTTTACCACAATTTAAAAAAAAACCTAGAAAAAAAGGAATAGGCACACATAACTTTTGAAATAACTTGTTTAGTATAAGTGAGGGATTTGGGAGTTTAGGTGATTGGAAAGGTTGAAGAAAAGTTGGAGAGAAGGGAGTTGAAAAGTAAATGTCTCCCAATGACAGTAAAAGGCTGAAGGAGCCCAGTGCGATGCCCCTCAATCCTCTTCCCAGAGTTAAAAAAGCCAAGTCCTTCCAGATGATCAGGAAGGAAGAGTAACAAGATCTGAGGCTAGGACTCAACAGTAGTTACTGTGAAAATACTACTAGAACCAGAACTGGTCATGGGAACAGCCTTGTTACACTGAAGTCTTATAAATGAGCATTTCCGAGATCAAGTCCATCATTAATTCAACAAGAGCCTCTGGGTCACCTCTCTGTGGTGGGCATTGCACCCCTTATTCTCCACCTGTATTCCCTTCCCATTCTCTGGACTCAAACCCTGTGGGAAGGGACTTCCAAGAAGTGACACTGCTCATGGTCAGGAGACATGACCACAGCATTAGATTTGCCATGAATAGGCTCCTGAGATCAGTTGCCAAGGGACTATTCTCTATGCCCATCTCTGCCTTCTTTCTAGCTGTGTGGCCTCGAGCCAACAGCTCAACCTCTCTGAGCTTCCATTTCCTCAACTGGAGGTGGTAATATTCACTGAGTCTTCCGCACAAGGTTGTTGTGAGGCACACATGAGATAAAGTCTGTGAAATCGCTGTGCACGCTATCAAATGGCAGAGAGAGGTAAGGGAGAGCATCATTTTGATCGCGGTTAAGAGCACAGGCTTTGGACTCCAACAACCAGCGTTCCTCAGCTGGGAGACCACGGCCAAGGGACCCAACCAGAGGAGCCCCAGGTTCCCCACCGGACAGTAGGAGCAATAGTACAGTCATCAGAATTGTGTGCGGAGGAAAGGATGAGACTGTGCGCACAAAGCAACCGGCACAGAGCTGGAAGGGAATGAGCAATTGGTAAATGACAGTGACTGCAAATGTTCCCGTCCTCTGTGCCATTTCCCTGGAAAGGGACTACAGGGACGCAAGCCTCCCCCACACCCAGTGTGCATTCCGACCGTGTTCATTACTCAGCGAGGTTCCCCTGGGCCTGTCCCCGACTTATCCTTCGCGGGGGCGGCCCCGCGGAGCTGCGCCCAACCCCGGACGCGGCCACCCGGCGGCCTCAGGCGCGGCGCGGCGCGGGGCGCACAGGGCTGCAGCGGGCGCCTCTCCTCCCACGCCTGCGGCTCCTGGACTCCGCTCCGCGCTGCAGAAAGACGGCTTGGGAGTTGTTTGCTCTTCTCTCCCACCCTTCACGAGTGCTGTTTTCTTTTCTTAAGTGGTTTACAACACTCTGATTCACTTTACAC
This sequence comes from Lepilemur ruficaudatus, assembly GCA_963574885.1. Classification (NCBI taxonomy): domain Eukaryota; kingdom Metazoa; phylum Chordata; class Mammalia; order Primates; family Lepilemuridae; genus Lepilemur; species Lepilemur ruficaudatus. The sequence continues at coordinate 3,299 of CAUYRT010023953.1, forward strand.
TTTGGGACGAAGCTCCCTGTAAATAATTCTTTTGTCCTGGGAGTTCTCGTTACAAGATGGGCTAGCTTTCTCGTTCCTAAAAGAACCCGCGCCCACACCAATCAATATTTACTGCTCTGCACAGGTCTGCGGAGAGGGAGAGCGGGTCACAGCGCGTTAAGAAGATGCGGACACAGCCCTCAGGGAGCTTATAATAAAAACGTTACAGGGAGAGGAGTCTAAAAATGACTGGGCTTCTCGCGGATAAGGGATGGGATGCTATGCAGGCGGTGCCGGGATTTCAAGGGCGTTCCTGGGAGGAGGAAGCCTGTGAGGATTTTCTTGTTATTTGTTTTGCAGGCAAAAAAAGGAAAAATGGAGTGTCCTGAACGTTAGCTGCAAGATCTTAGAATATGCAACTGTGTCACTGGATCTATCGGAAAGTGGGAAGATCATGGTATGAGTTGGTGTTTCTGTCTGTTGAAATTCTTTGGAGGATGCTGGCTTAACACCAGGAAGGAAGAAGTCTTAGAATGAGAGTGGGGCATAGTGTGGGCAAGAACTCAGAGCCCCCCAAAACAGTGCCTCAGGCACCAAATGTCACATGATATGCACAAGACCCCTCACTTAGAGTGAGAAGACTTAGGTTTCATTGTTGCTCATTGTGTGGTCTGGGGAAGGTCACTTAACCTCTCTGAGCCTCAATTTCTTGATCCATAAACTGGTGATGATAATACCTACCTTGCTTGCTTTGCCGCATTGTTTAAAGGACCGAAAGGGATGAAGTTTGTGAACAATAAGGCAATATGAGTGTAATGAGTATAATGAGGGTAATGCGATAACAACATGAAAGTCACGCTCAAAGTCGGTTGCTCTGGAAAGTTGGTTTGTAATGAAAGAAGATGTGGAATGAAAGAGATTGTAAAGGCAATGGGAGGTTTAAAAATAGATTGGTGAGATCACAGTAATAACAGAAGGGCACTTTTAAGAAGAGTATGCCAAGGAATGGAGAACATAACAGGGACCTGAACAGGAAGTTTAGCAGTGGCAACAGAGAAGGAGGAGGTGGTGTCAGGCCCCACTGGAGGAAGCTGGAGGCTTTGTTCACTGATGTGCAAAGGAAGGGAGTTGGGGTAACAGTTTATGATATGAGTCAACATATCATCCATATTGAAGGTCACATGCAAAAGCCAGAGCCAGGAGCAAGTGTGCTAGAGCCAAGGCTGGGACTGGACACCAGGACCTACGGAGGAGACACACTGGGCTGGGAGGACCAGGATGGTGACATAAAGTGGACAGTCCAGGCAAGTTCTGAGAAAGCCCAGCAGGAGGTGTGGGAGAAGGCCAGCTGAGCACAGAGGAGGATGACTGCAGGGTTAGGGACCTACCATGGGGACAGTTCTGAAGGAGTTGGAATCCTGGGCAGGGTGGCACAGGTGCCCCTCAGTGGGGGAGGAGACCTGGCAGGCATCCTGGAACAGGACCAGAGCCCCAGGGCAGAAGGAGGCTTGATTCCCAGGTGTGAGACAGCAACTGTGTTTAGGTCTTGCTCCTTCAGAGAGCAGGACAGTGGGCTCCTGGCACCTCCTTGTAGCCTAGCCCAAGCCTAGCATACAGAAGGCACTCAGTCAGTGGTGGTTGGAGTGAACCAACAAATGAATGACAAATGAATACGATCAAATCAAAATACCCGACAAGCTCTGAATTCTATTCCCCTTTTTGGTGGCTTTGACAACCATTGGCTTTCCTTTTAGTGCCAGATAGCTAATGGGCAGACCATACTCACTGTCCCGCCTGAGAACTCCTGACCATCTAGCACGTCCCATGTACCCCTCCCTTCTCTTTATATGGTGTACACGCTCAGGATGGTCATGCTTCACTCAGTGGCTCGTTTCCATGGCAACTTGTTTCTACATTATGCCACACTCAATCTGCCTCTGGTTACCAGGCATTGCTGTATCTTATTCAGATTTCTAACCATGGCAGTTCCCAGCCATGTTTGCGTCCTGTCCTGATACAGAATGCCTTAAATTAGGGAAACGTTGTTATCTCAGAAATTAACTTTAAAAATGCATTTGAACACTTTATGACATGATCCTTTTTTAAAAACTAGAAGTATAAATTTTTTCCACAGCTTACTTGCCAAGAAACAACTTTCCTTGTCAGCCATTTTCATTGGTTCTTTTCAACACTGTTTTCTCTTCACATATTAAAAGCCAGTCCTGAAAAGAGTCTCTAGGAGAAGCATTTGGCTCCAAAAATAATGGTGGGCTCTCAAACTTTCATCTGCACCTGTGGACTCTATCCCCTCCTGGTCGCGTCACGATCCGACTGCTGGTAGTCCCACTGTGTGTTCTGAAGAAGACATGAATGCCACCTCAAGGAAATATAGGAACAAGAGTCACAGCGGATGTTCAATTTTATTTACTGCATCATTTTTATTTCTGGTCCATTTATGTTTTATAAGGCTCCTGATGTCGTTTTCATCACATTAATGAGGATGGATCTTATTGAGCCACGCTCAGACTTCATCTTGCTCTATTTGTGGAGTGCGTTTGACCATAGTCTCTCTTTTTTATTATTATTTCAATACATTTAGGAGTTAAAGTGATTTTTGGTACATGGATGAATTGCATAGTGGTGAACTCAGGGCTTTTAGTGTGCTCATTACTCAAATAGTATACATTGTACCTGATAGGTAATTTTTGGAGCCTCATCCCGTTTCCACCCCCCTGCTTTGGAGTCTCCAAAGTCCATTTTACCTCTCTGTATCACCATGTATACTCATCGCTTAGTTCCCGCTTATAAGTGAGTACATGGGGTACTCATTTTTCCATTTCTGAGACACTTCACTTAGGATAATGGCTTTTGGTTCCATCAAAGTTGCTGCAAAAGGCATTATTTCATTCTATTTTCTGGCTGAGTAGTATTCTGTGTCATGTATATATGGTTATATTCACTTGTTGGGGTTTTTTTGCTTAGGTTTGTTTTGGTTATTCAGGCTCTTTTTTGATTCCATATGAACTTTAGGGTTATTTTTTCTAATTCTGTGAAAAATGATATTGGTATTTTGATTGGATATGTATTCAATCTGTAAATCACTTTGGGCAGAATGGACATTTTGTTAATAATATTGATTCTTCCAATTCATGAGCATGGAACAGTTTTCCACTTGTTTGTTTTCTCTATGAATTCTTTCATCAGTGTTTTATAGTTCTTGTAGAGATCTTTGACCTCCTTGTTTAAGTACAATCCTAGGTATTTTGTTTTATTTTATTTGCAGCTATTATAAATGGTATCGAGTTCTTGATTTGATTCTGAGCTAGACAGTTATTAGTGTATAGAAATGGTACTGATTTGGTTATATTAATTTTATAACCTGAGACTTTACTGAATATATTTATCAATTATAGGAGTCTATTGGAAGAGTTTTTAGGGTTTTCCAGATATAAGATTATGTCATCAGCAATAGGGATAGTTTGACTTCCTCTTTCCCTATTCTAATGCCTTTTATTTCTTTCTCTTGCATGACTTCTTTGGCTAGAACTTTCAGTACTGTGTTGAATAGAAGTGGTGGAAGTGGTCATCCTTGTCTTGTTCCAGTTCTTAGGGGAAATGTTTTCAACTTTAGCCAGTTCAGGATTATGTTGGCTGTGGATTTATCATATATGACTTTTATTATTTGGGGGTATGTTTTCTTCTATGCCTGCTTTGTTAAGAGTTTTTATCATGAAGCGGTGCTGGATTTTATTAAATGTTTTTCCTGCATCTATTGAGATGATCATATGGTTTTCATTTTTAATTCTGTTTATGTAATGAATCACATTTGTTGATTTGCATATATTAAACCATCTTTGCTTCCCTGGTGTGAAACTCACCTGATTGTGGTGAATTATTTTTTTGATGAACTGTTGGATTCTGTTTGCTAGTATTTTGTTAAGAGGTTTTATATCTGTGTTCATGAGAGATATTGGTCTGTAGTTTTCTGTTTTTGTTGTGTTCTTTCCTGGCTTTGGTATCAGGGTGATAGTGGCTTCACAGAATGATTCCTTCCTCTATGTTATGGAACAGTTTCAGTATGAAATAAACAGCAACTTAATAATAGTGGGGGACTTCAACACTCTACTGACAGAACTAGACAGATCAAGGAAGCAGAAAATCAACAAAGCAACACTAGACTTAAACCGGTCTCCAGAACAAATGGGCATCAGAGATATTTACAGAACATTCTACACAAAAACTGTAGATTATACATTCTTCTCATCAGCACATGGAACATTTTCTAAGATAGACCATATGTTAGGCCACAAAACAAGTCTCCGCAAATACAAAACAAATCAAAATCATTCCATATACCTTCTCAGACCACAGTGGAATAAAACTAGAAATCAATTACAAGAGGAACTCTCAAAACTATACAAATATATGGAAATTAAACAACCTGCTGCTGAATGATCTTTGTTTCAACAAAGAAATCAAGATGGAAATCAAAAAATTTTTTTGAATTGGATGACAATAGCGACACAAGCTACCAGAATCTCTGGAATACAGAAATATCAGTGCTAAGAGGGAAGTTCATAGCACTAAATGCCTACATTAACAAGATAGAAAGATCAGAAATTAACAATCTAATGTCAAACCTCACAGAACTAGAAAAACAAGGTAAACCAAACCCAAAGCTAGGAGACAGCAAGAAATAACAAAGATCAGAGCAGAACTAAATGAAATTGAGACAAAAACAAAATAAAACAAAAAATACTAAGGATCAATGAAACAAAAAGTTGGTTCTTTAAAAAGATAAAATAAATCAACACACTACTAGCTAGACTGACCAAGAAAGGAAGAGAGAGGATTCAAATAAGCTCAATTAGAAATTAATAAGGAGACGTTACAACTGATACCACAGAAATACAAAAGATTATCTGAGACTACTGTGAACACCTTTATGCACACAACCTAGAAAAACTAGAATGGATAAATTTCTGGAAACACACAACCTCCCAAGTGTGAATCAGGAAGAAATAGAAATCTTGGTTCTGTCCCACCCTAATCCTCTCCCAAGGGGCTACCATAGTTGGGGGAGGAGGGAATACCCTATGAATCTTCCAATCATAACTTAGTGTGCCAGCTGCAAAAGAATGCAGAGGGCTCTCTAGCCTACAGGCCAAGCAGCATAGGTACCACAGAGTCCAGAAAGTAACCTAGACCAGCCCACATGCATAGTAAGACTCAGGTCATGTAACTCCCAATTGTCCAATCAAAGTAGTTCCATGGTGACCTCTGAACCACAAGTGAGGTCCCAATCCCAGCACCACAGAACAAGACACAGACCATAACCAGGCCCTTTTTGCGTCCTTCCTTTTGCTCTCTCTCCCTTTGCTGTGACTATGGGTCCGGTCATCTGCGGCATATGTATTATGCTCTATAAACCTATATGTTGCTCTTTCTCTAAAATCCTATCTTTCTCTCCTCAATAAACCTCATTTTTGTGCTTGCCTTATTTTGCTGCATCTGGTCATTCTTTGACCATGAACATGCCAAGAACTGACATTTCAGACTGAAACTTGACACTTATTCACTTTTGGTGCTTCCCGTCACTTCCCTGGTGAATCCTAGCATTCTCTCCTAGATGATCTGTTCAAAATGTGAGAATTTGCTCACTATTCTGGTTCCTTTCCCTGGAGGAGGCACGTACTTCCTGTGTCTAGTTGGCCATCTTGATCTTCCATAGTCTCTTTTTCAGCCGCAAATTTGTAAGACTTTTAAGAAACACTCAGATGGGGCACACCAATGTCAGCTGAGGATTACCTCATCTTTTCTTTTCAAGCTGAATTTTCACATCTTCTAGCTGAGCTGTCTGCCACATATTTACTGCTCACAGCCAGTGTGGCTAGGCCTGTCCTTGGTTGCAGTAGCTGGCCTTGTCCCTCACTTGGTCCTGAACCACCATTCCTTGTCTTACCATAGAGCACCATATTGATTCCACATTAATGTCTCTCACTTATAAAGCCTGTAATGGTTCAGTTCAATGTATTGCTGAGGTCTTCTGACTAGTCCTTTCCTCAATGCTCAGTGAGCCTCTAAGTAGCAGACCATTTACTGTGTCTAAGGTATAATTCCAAGTTCCTCAGAACAACTTTCCTCTGACTGTGTATCAAAAATCCAGTGTTGATTTCTCCTGCCATTTTCATGTCTGCATTTAGAGCTAAAGTACACCAGAAGATATAGAAATTTAATTCTAACTTCAGCTGTGCTATGTAAAAGTGACTTGTGAAAGTTATTTTCTAAAGAATTTATTCTGCATCATGCACATGGGGTGACTCTTGTAGGGGAAAGTCTTTGCTGGTTGTTCACTGTATTGGGTTGAATTGTATCCCCCAAAAGGATCTGTTCCAGTCCTAATCCTCAGTACCTTGAATATAACCTCATTTGGAAATAGAGTTTTTGTAGATATAATCAATTTGAAATGAGATCATACTGGATGAAGGTGGGTTCTAATCCAATAACTGCTTTTCTTAGAGAATATTGGACACAAAGAAGACTGTCATGTGAGGACAGAGGCAGAAATTGGTTTATGCTGCCATAAACCTGGGATTGCCGAAGGTAGAAGAGACAAGGAAGTGTACTTCCCTAGAGATTTTGAAGGGCGGATGGCACTGCTGACACCTTGAATTTGGCTTCTAGCCTTCAACACTGTGACAGCATACATTTCTGTTGTTTTAAATAACCCAGTTTGCAGTGATTTGTTATAGCAAACCTAGGAAATGAAAGCATTTGCCAACTAGAGAACTGTATAAAGGTGAGAGGGTTAGATTCTGTGGAATCTCCCACCTTCAAGGTTCAAGTCTCCAAGTTTATTTCTTGGGTGATAATACTTTCTATATTTTTGGAGAAAAAATATATTAGAGATTTCTCCCTTTCCTGGCATTCTGTAATATTATTGTCCACAATGCATGAGACTTTCTTATTTGAAATATTGCCTAAATACTTACAGCTCCTTCTGGGGTATGAATGCCCAATGTCCTAATGAGGGATATTTGAGAGCCAGCCCTGACCATGCTGAAAACCTTCAGACCCTCCTTCCAAGCCCAGCTAGTGACTTAAACATGACTGTCCAAGTTAACTGGTTAACCTGCAAGAGCAGCAGGCCATTTGGGGGTTGGCTGTGATAAGGAATGAAGATTGTTAATTTTCACAGTAAATTCTCTTTCATGGAAAACTCTGAAAAAAGTTCTTTGAAATTAGTTTTTGTTTTGTTTTTGGAGAAAGGGTTCCAAAGCTGAGGGCTGATGGAAAAGCTAGCGTAGGGATGGGAGCAAATGGAGTAGTTTGTTGAGGAGATGGTGGCAGCCAACAGTGGGGAGTGGGGAGGAGATTTAAGGGATGCTGCAGCAATAGAACTGATTGGGCATTAGATTGAAGTAGAGCTACAAATAAAGCTGACTGCTAAGCTGAGAAAATCAGGAAAATATTTGGGCCACTAACTGTGGTGGGGAATTGAACTTTGAGATCAGGAAGGGCAAGAGTAGGGATGAGGATGATTGGACTTACTGGCTAACACAGCTCTCAAGGTCATTGTTTCTAATTGCCCATTTTACAGATGAGGAAACTGAGGCCCAGAGAGGTGAAGCTAACTCATCCAAAGTTCTGAAGCTAGCAAAGGACAGAGCGAGAATCCAAGACTTCTATCATAATCCCATATTCGTTCCAAAATAGAAATGAAGAACTGGAAAAAATGGGAGAGTTTAGACCCTAAGATCTAGATGTTGTAGAATCCCATTTTAAAGCTGATAACAAACAGGTTCCCCAAAGGAGAGAGTATGGAGCAGAGGCCACAAACCAAAAATTCATGGTTTGACCTCTACTCTATCTTTAAAAAATTAATATTTGAATTTATTTCTAACATTTAAAGATTAGGCAAGTTCCCATGACAATCTGGATTTCTGGCTGCTCTGGAAACAGTCAGTTGATCTGTCAGAAACATGGTAAGAGCTGCCCTCCTTTCACATGGGGCATGCACAGGGTAGTTGGCCCCAGTCCACCCGGTTGGCTTCAGTAACTTATGTTATATACTTGGCCTGTAGGCCCTGGAGTTTGCAGCCCCTGGGAAGGAGAAGAAAAGCAGAGACCCTGAGCCCAAGGCTGACAGTTGGGATTGTAAATGGCAGGGGGTGAAGGGAAGTGACCAAAGGAACATGGAACAAGAAGGACCCGAGTGCCAAGGTTGCAGAAGCAAAAGGTCTTGTCCAAGAATTCAGGGACAGAGTTTTCATCTATTTTTAGATGAAGTAACAGAATGTGGGAACCAAAAAAAAGTGGTCAATTCTCCAGTATTGCACAATGGTGATGACTTATGCAAAACATCCTCTTTCCTATTTTTAACTAGATCACAGAAGCTGCGTCAGAGGACTTTGCTGCTGACTAATTCTGTTGAGGCGTCTTTCTCTGAATTGCATAAATGTCATCTACACAGGCTAAAAAACGTTTGAGAAAAAACCCCATAAAGACTACTGCACACAGGGCATTCTTATAAATAGTGCTCTGAGTGGGATCAGGATGTTCTGGGCCACAGCTTTCTGGAAGTTGTCTAGGATTTCATGGTTGAAGGATGCAGACCTTCAAAGAGAAATTGTTCATTTGTTTAAGCTGAATTAATGATCCCATGATTTTTTTCCACTGTAAAGTACAGTGAGAACTGGTTTTCAGTGTAGATGACATGGAGAATTATGCTGAGTTTTTAGCAAAACAATCTTCTAGTTGTGTAGATATCTCTGGACCAGAAATGGATATTTTATTGGAGAAAAGGAATCAGGAATGAGGGCAAAGGGTTCTCAATTCTTGATAGGCAAGACCCACAGCACAACACTGGCAGGACATCGGTGTCAGCTGAGACCTGGGCGGTCAGGGAATACAGACCCTTCCCATTTGACTGATGGTGAAGCGGAGGTTTTGAACATGCTGCCAGGACCCTGCTCCAACCTTCCGGGCCTCCCAACTTCTGTACCCTCCAGCTGACTCCCAGCTGCCAGTATTCGTATCTCTTTGGGGACCTTTTTCATAACCGAGGAAAGCTACCCTGTCTTTGTGGCAGTTCAGAAGTGTCAAGGAATGGACACTGCCCAGAAGCAGCAGTTGCCCACAGTTGGCAGCTGGCACGAGTTGGCGTGTACACGCCCAGCGACTCCCACCTCGGGGACTGTTTAACGCAGAGAGAGAGAGTAGGCTGCAGGCTCTAGCAGGCGACTATCTAGTTACAAGTTAGTAATGTCATAATGTTTCGTTTTCAGTGTGGGTGTATGTGCACGCATGTGTAGTAGATATAGTTTATATATGTATATATGAAATGTACCAACATATACTGTATATGTAATGTGTAAATGTATAATATATGTATATAATAAAAATGTATACTTGGTATGCATGAATTATTTGTAATACTTTCTATTTATGGAAGATGATACTGTTTTTCCATTTACAGTGGTGTTATATAAAGTTTCCTTTTAGAATGAACCTATTTAAGTAAAAATGCTGAATTGATTTAAAGAACATTTAAGTAAATGATAGAGCAAGGCTTACACCAATATGATAAAAAAAAATTGTGGCGGTTATTACATGAATAACTAACTGAAGTGTGGGAAACTCTGACATTACAGAAGGACTTATTTCTGGGCAGCCCCAGACCCAGAAATAACAGTACCTTGGGTTTACTTCAGAAAGAAGTTAAATCATGTTACCAAATAAGCCATTTCTTGGCCTTATTCTCTTCCTGCTCTGCATGTGCTGGCCTTAGAAATATTTCCTGGCCTGGGTCATTCATTTATTCATTCAACTTATATTTATTATGTGTTTTGTGATGTGTACTTATAGAAGATGCTATGCTATGTATTTACTGAGGGGTTGACTGTACTGATTGCTGTGATTTATACAAAAGAAGTAAAATACACAATCCTTGTTCATAAGAAATTTGGAATCTAGTTGAGAGGCCAAGACGAATTAGTTATTCATGTGCAGTATGTTATAAGGACCACATGTCATGAAGAGCTACGAAATCAGAGTGAGCTGTTGTCATAAATCAGAGTGACTTGAGAAGTTTTAACTCATTTGCTTTTAGAGATGGAAAAACCCTAGAGATGTTCCAGTCCGCTGTCTTCCTGCTTTGTTTTTCGGATCCCTCAGGTGCCTCAGGAACTGCCAAGGTGGTGGGGGAAAGAAGGATGGTTTTAGGCCACTCACCTCTATTTCAGGCAAGGGCGAAATGTCTTTGCTTGGCTGGGAATTGATATTCCAAAGAGTTAATTAGAAAAACGGATCTACTGCTTAAAGGAATAATAGTTAACCACTGAGTCTAACATCACTGATGTTCAGATCAAACAACTGAGGCCCAGAGAGGTTAAATGGCATTTCCCAGTTCTCATGCCGAGTTTGTGACAGAGCCAAAGGAAGACCCCACTGGCAAGACCTGTGCTCTTCCCACTGCTCCTGGGTCCTGAGGAGGCAGCACTTGAGGAGGCCTTGAAGGACAGAGGAAATGAATGGGGAGAGAAGATCAGGGAGCGTTTTGCAAATGAGGAAATCTGGGGCAGAGGTGCGAAGGGGAATGCAGGTGACTCTTGGGGACCCACTGGGAAGAGGTTTTGGACTAAAGGGAGGGTTCAGGCACTGGGAGTGTGAGGAATGAGGCAGAGAAATAGGCTAGGATCAGATTGGAGGGGAATTTGAATGCCCGGCAGGGAAAATGTCAACTCATTAGGACTCAGTCCAGACCTCAGGGCTGGGAAAGGACACAGGAGAGCCATGCTTTACGGGCAGCAGAGCAGAGAGTAACTGCGTTCAAATTCTGCTTCCAGAACACACTGTGTGCAAGTTACGCAGCGTCTCTGTGCCTCAGTTTCCTCATCTATAAGTCAGCAAGAGCACCAGATCTTCCCTCCCCAGGTTTTGGTGAGGATTAAATGAAGTAATTCACTAAAAACAGCGTCTGGTACTTAGTAAGGCTTACTAAACAATAGCTATTATGTTTTCTGTGAAGAACTGAATTGAGTCATGAGAGAGAAGTGCCGTGGCTAAGCTACTTGGTAGCAGCAGTGCCGGTTCTTCCAGCGTTTAATTCAGCATCCTTTGGTTCATCACATCCAGTGTTATAAAAACAATGCGTTGTTTATTTTCTAGTATGTGTTAGCATTTCCTCTTGCAAGACACAGCACGCTTACTGCTTTAGTACAAACATACTTCCACAATGGATTCCTTTGAAAAAAAATTTTGATTGATTTCTTTCATTCCCTAATTAATATATCACATTTAGAGTGAGGCACTGCTTGCTTTGAAAAAGCGAGACTTTCAATTTTCAGGTCTTCAGCCACTGACATGGCAACCTGACTTTAAACCACATGAAATTGCATATGACATTTAGAATTGAATAACTATTCTGATTGCTTCTTTGTGTCTATGGAGAAAATAACATTTATTTTGACTAAATGTTATCTCTTCCCTTTTCATCAAATGAATCATACATACGACCCAAGGGCTTCTGTTGTTCTTTATGATTCATTGATCAACCGTGAAAGAACAAACAAATCAAGTGCTGAAACTTGGGTTCCAGTCCATTGGTAATTCTCTCCGGGAGACTGCTGTCTCCCAAAGAATCATAGACTTTGAGAAGTGGCAGTTTTTTCAGAGAGTGTTTAGCTGAACTCCTTCATCTTTATAGATGAGAAAATTGAGCTCAGAGAGGTGAAATGACTTGCAGAGTCATCCAGCTAATTGGTGGTAAAGAGGGATTTTGAACCTATTTTTTTCTGATTTTAAGAGTACCCTTTGCATTACATCCTATATCAATTCATGTATTACTAAAAAGTCTTTCTGTATTATCAGGTGTTGGCAAACTATGGCCTGCGGGCCAGGTCTGGCTTGCAGCTTGTTGTTGCAAATAAAATTCTATTGGAACACAGCCATGCTCATCAGCTTCCTTACTGTCTATGGTTGCTTACTCACTACAGTGGCAGAGTTTAATAGTTGCAACAGAGACCAAATGACCTAAAGCCTAAAATATTTACTATCTGGCCCTTCAGAGAAAAAGTTTGCCAATAGCTGTTGTATATGAAGCTTGGTTGAAATTCTTTCTTTTCTGTTTTTATTCTTTTTTTTATATCAGACTTTATTGTGAAAAGTTGAACATAGTGGAGTTGGGCAGGAAACAATGGGAAAGAAGAAAGAGGAAGGAAAGAGCTAACATTTATTCATCTAATTTGGGGTAGGAAGTATTCTCATTTCATCTTCAAAAAGATACCATGAGACCGATATTTTCAGCCCCATTTTGTAAATAAGAAAACCGAGGCTTGGAGAGACATGTTGCCTAAGTTTATGCCACTAATAATTAGCAGAATGAAGATTTGAATCCAGCCTTCCACATTCTAAAAACTCTCTGTTCTTTCTACCGTAGTATGTGATGGTCGTATTCAAGGTTACTTTCTATTTAAAAAAAATGTGGTATACTATGCCCTAAATTGAAGTCATTTCATTAAAAAATAATATTTGGCACCAAATCACATTTAATAAATAATTAACTACAGGTTAAAACTCTCTAATTCATGGAGTCAACATGAGTTTGTTTTTGTTTGAGTGCTTGTTTATACAAGCGGGCGAGTTGGACGGCAGAAGATGAAAGCAATACATTTCTTGACAAGCAATTAGCATTTTGTGTTATTGGAGAAAATAGCCCAGCAACAGGTACAATTGAAGTCCTATTTGTATGTCTACACAACTAATTATCAATACATAGATATGTGAAAATGTATTTTTATTTGATCAATAACCCCTTCTCTCCAAGGCTTGCTACAATTCTCTAAATCAGTGGTTAACAAAGTTGCCCAATCATCTGAATCACCCATGGCGCCCCTGAGGATACAGATTCCCCAGACCCTCCTCCAGCTATCTAAGTCAGTATACCTGAGTTTAGGTTTGGGAGTCTGGAATTTTATTCTTTTGTGTTTTTTAACCTCTGTAGGTCATTCTGATGACCATTCAGCTTCAGGAGCTACTGCTCTAGAGAATGAGTGAGCAGGCAAGATCTGCATCTTTGTCTCGGTCCTTCCTGGTTCTCCTTTATGCTGTAAGCCTGTCCACCTCCTGAGCCCCATGCCATGGTCAGTGGGCACACGGTTCCTTGTCTTTGCCAGATGAGGCTGGGGGCAGGGTGGGGACACTTCACACATCATGTTGTGCATTTCCTCAGCATCTAGGAAAGTAGTGCAAGACACCTTCTGCCTTGCATGCAGTTCCAGTGGCTAGTTAAGCTTTTCCTTCTGTCATTGCCTTTTTGCTTTCCGTTGGCGTTTGCCCAAATTGCTCCAATGACAAATTCTACTCTGATTTCTTCTACTCCCCTGAGTACAAAAACAAGGTTCACAGACACTCAGAATATAGATAATAAAATGTGATAAATTGTCCCCTGTTCCCTGATATTCATTCCCCCCCTTTTTTTCTTACTTTTAAAAAGGTCACTGCAACCACTGTGAATTGAAACCAAAAGGGTCTCTGAACCCAGAAAATTGGAAAAGCTCAGCCACCTACTCATTAATTTGCATCTTTCCTGGGGTTATATTAGCCTAACATAACAGGCTTTTAAATATAGATATTAATACATTCAACCCACACTCATTTTTTTCAGCCCGTTCCTCTTTCTTCCGTACTATAATTTAAACAGTTGACCTCAATGGTCTTTGTTACTTATTGGGAATCGCCATTACTGACTTAGGTGAGAAAGGTAGTTCTTACTCCCTTAGGGTGAGATATGTGTATTTCTTTCTCTTAAGTGAATTAAGACAAAAATATATGATGTGTGAAGACCTTTATATATCTCATGTTGTAATTATGATTGATTAGGTCTTAATAGAGAAAGTGGCAGATACAGAATCTAAGAGAGGAAAGATAATGTGTAACATTCCAGGTAAAACAATAAAAGAGGTCTATTACCATGAAGTTGTTTAGAATTACTGTATCTTACTATCAAAGAGAAACTCAACTGACAGCAAACGTGGAGTCAATGAGGACATCAGAATGACACTTAAAAGACCCTAACAAAATATGGTCACCAAATTGGGATCTGTGAGATGAGAAATGGTGACATAGACTATAATATACTTTTATAGGCCATTAAAATTAGAGGTGAAAAAAGGAAGCTTCATGAAATTTCCTTGGGCAGTGTCTTTCTGCCTCTATAAGATTAAACAGAGCACATTTCACAATAGATGTCTCAAGAAATTTAACTAACCATTCATTTAAATCTAAAGTGGATAAGCTGTAATTAAATAAGCATCCTCTATTCAAGTTTGATTGGCCCTAATGAGCAAGTCTAAATCCTATTTTCAAGATCAAAATTGCCTTTCATGACAGCACCTCCCTTCCAGTCTGTCCTTCCAACAGGGAAGAGCACGTCAGACTAAGGGCAAACATGCCTGACAGATAAATACAGCAAGTCCTGCGACTTGTTAAAAGTCATTTTGAGTGTAGTTAAAGGTGAAAAGGGGACCAAGATGTGCATTTTTACAAGAATTGTATGTGATTGTGATCCATATGGTCCCTAGGCCACCCTGCTGGACATAGCAGGCTAGAGGATTTGCTAGAAGAGGAAAAAACAGAATAAATCTAGGCAAATAGGAAGTAGCTATGGAGGTGGTGGTAAGAAATTAGGAACTGCTGCAAAGGGGTTTCAGAAAGAGTTTTTGAATAAGGGGGCAGGGGGAAGAGAGACAATTGTAGGGGGTAGGTAATAGCTACAGTAGATACTAAGAAGGACACAAGAGTTTAAAGACAGTTTGCTGGCTTTTCCCATGTATATTCTCCTTGGAATTTGCTTGTGAGACTGCAGTGCAGATTTCAACTTTTTCTAATTTTTTTCTGTTTTTCTCTTTGAAGATTAAGCTGAAACTCATCACCCACCAAGGGGCTCAGTTATAGTCCTGTTACACAGTGACACAGGCCAGAGCATGTGCTTTGTTTGGAAGACAGACCACGTAGCCATTCACCAGGCAGCCGTTTGGCTTTGCAATGAAAGGAACGTAACCAAGTGATGCAAGACGGCCCTGCACACGTAGACTCCTGATAGGACTGTGGGATGTAGTTCTCCATTGTTTGATATGAAGAGTGGCCACCATCAGTGGACCTGAGGAGACTTTCTGGTGCAGTGTGGCTGAAAGGTACACAGGACCTCTCACGGATTGCCTTCACTCACAATGTCCCCTTGTTTCTTCCTGATCAGTTTCAAGACTGGAAGCCAGAACTGAATCTGAAGGGACACAAAAGTGGATGAATGAGAACTGGAGTCATTTCAGATGCCTCTGACATAACTTTTCATTGCACGGTTAAAGGTGTCAGGAAAAAATTGCCAATAGACTTTGAAATGGACAGAAAAGTATATCCTTGTGGGTTATCCTGGTCTTTCACTATCTCTGAGCTATTTCCCAATTCTATAAGTTGCAGGTGGCTGATAGCAATAATGGAAATGATTCTTATCTGTGACATGCAAATGAACTTCACTGCAGGGTGAAGGGGACCATGATCCCTCTCACCCACCATTGTGGAAGAAGCCAGTTTTACATCTATAAAGCAAATTCATTTTGGTATCCCTGATGGCCTATATATGTGTGTGTTCTTTGAATTTTTCTTTTAGTTAGTTGTAATTTCTTACTGTTACCTCATTAATAAGTTAGTTAAATAAAATTTTTGATATGTGTCCATTTTATACATGTATGAGAGTCACTATGTGTATGCATGTGTGTGTGTGTGTGTATACTTACATATACACACACACACTGGAGAATAAGCAAATTCTTTGGAATTCACAAAGGTTTGGTAGATATGTTCTTCTGTTCTTTATCCTTGACCAGGGAAAGTACACCTTATTGGGCTTTGTCCTTTAATAGTTAGCACAGAGGACCTTCCCAGTAGCCTCTCTACAACATGACTGAACACACTCACTTTAAACCAATATTTTGAAGGATATCTTGTAGAATCCTCTGGACCAGCATTCAGATCGCGAAGCTAAGAGCCTCAGCCATGTGCATTTGTTAACTTTCCCCAGATATCCTATCTGCCGGTAGAAGACCTGATGTGAAGCTGAAGAGTGCTTTGAAGTGCCCTTTCCATTCACCTCTTGAATCAGCACTTTCTTACTTAGAGGTTATATGCACAACTTAGACTTACCTTTGTAAGATACAGACTCAGTTTGCTTTTGACTTTTCCCAGTGGCTGCTTTGATCTTTTCCTAAGTAGCTTTGCGTGTAGGTATTGGACACGCTCTCTCTCCACGCTGGGGTAGAAGGATGCTATCACCAGGATTTTAAGTTGCATCAGGATGGAAGACAACAGTCCCAGCATCACTAACATCACAAGGATAATACTGAGAGGAACCCAGGTCTTAGACAGAAGGAGCTTTGGTTTCGGGATGCAGTTGGGTTCAAATACAGATATATTAAAGGAAGAATCGTGGATGATGCCTTGAGTTCCTTGCTTCTAAAATGAAAGAAGAAAATAATCAAAATCCATGCCAGTTTCATACTCAGTTCCTGTCTTTCAAAGTATTTTCCAATGCATGACACAGAGTATTTATCTTCAAATATGCAGGGAGCTTTGGCTAAAGGAATTATTCCTTCGTGTGTTATGATTGGAGCAAAGGAGAAGGGATGTGTCTTATTTGCTAACTATCACAGTGTTTTCCAAAGTGCACTTGTGGGAATACAATATAGATTACCTTGAGAGAAGTGTATTAAATAAGTTTGTCTACTTTATCCTTTCTTTTGAAAGTTACATGCCCACCAGACTGTTGAAGGCTCTGAGAAGAAAGCAGAGAAGTCTGTCTAACTTTAGCCAGCAGTGTTCCTGTTAAGTTTCATGATACAACTCATTGCCCTGAAACACGAGTTCCTACAGTTTGGGCCATATGGGGCTAATAAAAGGTGAAGGGAGTCAGCTAAACTTCTGGGGAAGATTGTTCTGGAACATAGCCCCTTAAGACCCAGTCACATCCCCCAGTCTGGACAAACACCCCTTCGGCAGATCACAAGGATGTTGAACACTAACTTACGTTCTAAACCAACCTTTTGGAGCTTGGGGGGTTATTCTTACTGAGTATACTATGTCCTTCCAGGTGGATATGTTGACCCTCAAGCCTACTTTACTGAAGGAGACTAAAATCTTATTTGTGGAGGTCTTAAAAACAGAAAATTTTCTCATCCCTCTTGGATCTCACGAGGGGTGTATTCGTTTCTTTTTAAAGGCAAGAGAAAAGCCAGTCGCCCTCAGCAGACGGACACAGAGGGCAACAGACGACATTGAGCCACCCAGCCAAGCCACCAGCAGGAGAAGTGTGTGCTGATTCAGCTCTTCCCCCTGTGCCTGGGAAAGTTATTAGTCTCTTGGTGGATTTGTTTTCTAATTTGGTAAAACAGGAATTAATGGACCAGATCTTGCCCATGAAAACTACTCCCAGTGTAAATTAGACACCTTGGAGATGGAGCATTAGCCTCACAGACTGGAGTGCTTAGTAAGTTATTATTACCCCAGGGCCAGAGAGCCCTGAGGCCAGGAAAAGGTAAATGACTTCTCCAAAAGAACCCAACCACACTCGTAGGACACCCTGTGCCTTGGGTCTATCCCAGTGCCTGTGCAGAATTTGGAATTTGGAAACCCCAAACCGAGGACCTCTACACAAATGTCGAGTCAAATCTATAATTTCCCCAGCACGGTGCCTAAGCAATGAAAAACATTTGTGTTGCCTCTCCTTTTCTCTTATTAAAAAGACAGTCCGCCTGCAATTAACTCGAGAGATTTCAGTCCCCCGAGCAAAGGCATGTACTCTCTTTAATGCTGTTGAAGAAGCAAACACATCGATTGAGTCAGCGATGAGAAATCCTGCAATAAGAAAGCAGTGGGTGTTCGGTCTGGGATGGAGTTATTTAGTTTAGGATTTAACTGGGAATTTTGCTGTTGGGAGTCCAGGCTGCATAAAGGTTGGGTCAACACTTTTGTATGGGGTTGTTGAGGGTAATGTGGAAGACAAATTAACTCTTTCAAATTGCCAAGTAATATACTCAATGGTACCCTGACATTTTAAAATATGTTTACGTTTCTTAAGTAAGTAATGAATGGAAGGCAGGCTCTGGTGTCAGGCAGTCCTGAAAATTAATGCAGCCAAATGCCGTGCGCATGCTGGGTGCTCAATAACTAGAGACTACGGCTATTTTTACCTATACTGCCCACCCATACAGCTGTCTCTACTTGGGTCATTTCCCGTTTACTTTATTTAAAACATTTATTTAAAATCATATGAAGTTGGAGAGAAATATTGGCAACACTGTGAGCCAATGTTTCTCTTTCTACTTCTTTGCAAATCTGCGGCAATAGAGAAGACCAGACGCCTTCCAGGGCGTGCTGGGATGAGGGCGGGCAGCACTGTCTCCCAGGCACGGCAGGAGAGAGCTAGAGAGGAGCTCCCATGGCTGTCCCGTGCTCACATCTGTCCCATGCCACCACCCTGCTGTTGTTACGTGTGCATGTGGTGGCCTCCCCGCAGGATGTGAGCCCCTCAACGGAGGCCAACGCGGTCTAGACATCTTCGCATCCCCAGCACCCAGCAGTGCGCAAAGATGAAGGTGCCAGGACCTTGTCATTGGAAAGCTTCTGGGTTGTTTTGGATGCTTTCCCCATCTGTCTAAAACGTTGAGAATTTACAAGACAGGCATGGGTATGGGCTGAGAGAGAAATAAATGAGAGAGAAGCAAAGCAAGAAGGAGGGAGAGGGAGAGTTGAGAACACAGGAGGAGAATGGGGGAAGGAGGGGGGCCCTTTCTCTGGCTGTCTCCCAAGAGAAAGCAGGTCTGAAACTCTCGTTCGGCTTTCACTTGAAACGCTACTTCCCTGCTCCAAATATCGAGAGCAGCAGGGGGCCTTGAAATTAACTGATCTCTTCAGGGGAAGCAGAGAGCTCGGAGTAATCAGCTCTGAGAAGCAGCTGGATTAGGAGGGCAGGAGCTGAGGGACGTATCTGCTGAGGCGGACAAAAGTGGAGGGAAAGTGTGGACGCAGCAGGAGGATCCGAGGCTCTGGGAGACACAGAGAGAGATGGAAAGTGGGGTCTCAAAGGAGGGTTTACAGGCAATGTTGCTACCGTTTCCCTCTGTGATTCCCCCGGCAGCAGCACAACCCACTGCAGCTTGAGGAAGAGGAGTGTTTGCACCAGCCTGGGCTGGGGAACTTGACCCCAGCACGGGTCTCACACACATGCACACGGACACATGCCCCACGGGTTCAGCTTCACAAGTTCTGGGTTAAAAAAAAAATACAAGTGTCTGACGATATCCAGCTCCTCTGAAATGTCAACATAGTCATAAATTTCTGTAGGGAAAATGGAAGAGAAAAGATAAAAGTGGGATACACAAATACCACCGTCTCCTCTGTTGGCACCCAGCTGCCAACAAGAGAAGGGAGAAGGAGAGGAAAGAAAGCCCCTTCCTCAAGACACAGGAGGCATCAGCTCAGAGGAAGGCACTATCTTGGCCAATAATTTTTTTCCCAGATCCATCCCGTGGCGATTAGAGGTTAAATTTCTGGGTTTGTTCTTCAGGGGATGGTTCTCAATTTTGGCTACGCATTAGAATTGCTTGGGGAGGCTTTCAAAATCTTTCACCCCAGTCTAATTAAATCAGAATCCCTGGGGATTCTGGAGAGAATTATTGGGTCCGTTTGTTTGTTTGTTCTGCTCCGCAGTGATGCAACTCTGTGGCCAAGGTCAAGCACCCGTGGTTTAGAAGGTCCTTGCTTGCTGGCACCCAAACCAATTTCTCAAAGTGTGGGTCTATGGGTCACCTACCTTGCAATCACATGGTGTGCTTACTGAAAATGCCCTCCCATTTAAAACAAAATATCTGTAAATTATAAATGCCTGATACTCTGTATCCAACCCAGGAATTGGGTGGTGCAGTGGCATGATCATAGCTCACTGCAACCTCAAACTCCTGGGCTCAAGCGATCCTCCTGCCTCAGCCTCCTGATTAGCTGGGACTGCAGGTGCATGCCACCACACTTGGCTAATTTAAAAAAAATTTTTTTGGTAGAGACAGGGTCTTTCTCTGTTATCCAGACTGGTCTCAAACTTCTGGTTTCAAGTGATCATCACACTTCAGCCTCCCAAAGTGCTGGGATTTATGGGCACGAGCCACTACACCTGATCCAAGGAAATTCTTAATACACATTTAAGGTTGAGGACCACTGACCTTATAACTATCTCAAAAAACCAAAGAGTAGCTGGGTAGCATTTTTTTAAATGAGTGCTGCCAGCCATTAGTGCCAGCCATATGACTGGTTTACTTAGGAGCCCCTTTCCAACAATCATCCTTTTAAGCATAGGCTGATGCGTTGAGAGCCCTCCTACATTTGATAAGGATGCAGCAGCACAGAAAAGGCGTTCTCACTCAGAAAAGGTGCTCAAAGTCTGCTTGCACAAGTCTGAGGGTGAGAGGAAGGCAGGCCCCAAATCCCAGTCTCTTAGGTTCACACCAGACACTCCTGCTTGAGAGTCACCCTCATGTTCAACATCAGAGACACCTGCTGCCATGTGTCAGCAGCTGTTGACAGTAGGAAGCTAAAAATGGCCCCCCAAAGATATAAAGGCCTAGTCCCTGGAACCTGTAAATGTTCCTTTATTCCGGAAAAGTATCTTTGCAAATGTGATGAAGTTAAAGACCTTGAGATGAAGAGATTACTCTGGGTTACCCTGGGGAGCCCTAACGCAATCACACGCTTTCTTACAGAGAGAGGCAGAGAAAGGTTTTCCATACACAGAATAAGGCCACATGAAGGCCAAAACACAGATTGGAGCGGTGTGGCCACAGGCCAAGGAATGTCAGCGGCCACCACAAACCTGGAGAAAACGTTGCCCCACCAACAACACCTGGATTTTAGCCCAGTGATTCTCATTTCGGACTTCTCACCCCCAGAGCCATAAGATAATAAACTTCTGTTGTTTGAAGCCACCCATCTTGTGCTATTTGTTACAGTGACCACAGGAAACAAGTACAGAATCACACCCTAACCTCAGGACTTCAGTTGAACCTGCACTTGTTGGGCTCCTTCTATGTGCCAAGCAGCGTGCCGGGCGCTGGGAATGCAGAGGTGAGGAAGACACTCCCCTGCCTCAGGAAGTTCATGATGTTTTGCAAGACAGACCAGCAAACAGCCATGATAAACCGCGAGAAGTGCCCGTGCGCCCCTACCTCTCCGTGCAGTTTCAAGTGAACCTCAAACCCCGGCAAGCTTTGAAACTGTTTGCTCACTGAGAAAATGAGCCGATACAGCAGATAATCTGCGGCAGCAAACAGCACCCATATGTAGAAATGGGTAAGGATGGGGAGGAAAAACAACGCCAGGTTTTTCCTTTCTTTAGGAGTCAGCCAGAAAGACGGGATGACAACGTACTTCCTCCTTTCCTTCTTGTTCAGCGGGAGGACGCAGGGCCTCTGCTGATGCCTCTCCCTTTCGTCAAACTGAACAAATTGTCTGGTGATGTAAATGTTTTCATACTTCCAACCACCAGTGCCCAAAAATCGCTTCATGAAGAGGCCAGTGCCAAGTAGGACCAGCAAAAGCCCTGCGAGGGCAAGTAACTTCTGACCCAGGGAGGCCACCACCTCTGTTGCAGCTGTCATCTGGTACAAGATATGCAGGACTTCCCCTTTGGTGTCATTTAGCTGTGCCTCCAGGATGTGGCTTGGACTGAAAAGAGAGACTGCCAGGGTCTGGTTCCAAGAAACAAGGTCATCAAATAGACTCAGTGGAGTGGCAAGGCCATAAATCCACTGAATTGCCTCAATATATTTTTTCAAAAGTGGAAAATGTATGGAAAAGCTCTTTGCCCTTAGATTGCAAGTCATACTGTCTAGGAGACCTTTAAAGTTGTGAAAAATATTTTCCACATGTCCAAAGATCACTATCCCCGTGCCAGCTGCAATCAAAGCGTTCCTGCCCTCACGCAGGCCACAGGAGAGAAAGACGAGTAGAATGAAACACCGCACGTGCTTGGAGCAACACAGCAGGACACACACGATAATCCAGCAGGTGGTGAGCGCTGCGACCGAGGACAGAAACCAGCAGAAGGCCGCGGAGAGGAGGCCCGCCGAAATGAAAGCAACACAGCAACAAACTCCCCAGTGCTGGATAAAGTCCATCCATCCAGGACTTCTTGGACACACATAAGTCTCCCAAAGACTTAGGAAGATAGCAGTGCCTAAGGTCTGGACACCCATGTTCTCTGCGTCACTGAAAATGAAAAAGAAACCATGGTCAGAAAGTGTTTTTGAACGTCCTCTGACATTTGTAAAGGGCATAGTGGGAGACTAATCACAAAAAATGGCCACAATTCTTCACCTCCTCTCCGTGTTCACCCCTCGCAGTAGGACTTTGCAGCTTCTCCCACCCAGAGGTGAGAGAAACAGAATCCATCAAGGGTTGGGGTCTATTTCGCCATCTCTTGCATCTGGACTGGCCTTGTGACTCAAGATAGAATGTGGCAGAAATGACAGTGACAATTCTGAGCTGTGACTCGCTCCTCCACGCTCTCTTGGAAACTACTACAAGTCTAGCTGCATTAGCCTCCTATCGCTGCCGTAACAAGTTACCACAAACTTAGTGTTTTAAAGACACATATTTATTCCCTTATGGTTTTGCAGGTCAAGTCTAAAACAGGTCCACGGTGCTGTGATGCTTCTGGAGGTTCTAAGGGAAAATTGTTTCCTTGTTTTTTCCAGCTTCTCTATGCTGCCTACATAGAGCAGGTTTGTGGACACTTCTTCCGTCTCGAAGCCAGCAATGTTGTATCTTCCCTCATCTCTAATCTCTGCTTCCATCCTTCTGTCTTCTCTCTCTGACTCTGATCCCTGCCTCCTTCTTATCACAACCCTTGTTAATACATTACACTTACCCAGATAATCTGGGATGATCTATCTCCCCATCTCAAAACTCTTAACTTAATCACATCTGCAGAGTCCCTCTTCTGGGCATTACAACATGAACATCTTTGGGGGGCCTTCATGCAGCCTGTCACACCAGGTTGGACTGCTGGATGGTGAGAGGCACCTGGCCAGTTGATTCCACCAACTCAGCCAATGGCCACCCAACTGCCAGACATGTGAGAGAGGCCATCCTAGACGAACCAGTCCCAGCCAGCCCACCAGATGACCACAGACACATGGGTAATAAGTGCTGATTTATTTTAAGCTCTAAATTCTGTACTGGTCTGTTAGGTAGGAATTGTTCATTGATAAAGGCAACCATTCAATACTACAAGCCTTAATAGTTGAACCCTAGGCTGATACATCAATAAACTGCATTATGTAAGATCACTCTTTAAACATCATCTATTTTCTTATGCTCTAATTTTACAGACCAGAAAGCTTACCAAGGGCATCCAAACTCAAATGTGTCATTGAACTAAGGCCACTGTATCTCCTTTGTAACCATAGCTTCTTCCCTCCTCCACCCCTACCTACTCTCTGAGTACCGTCCCTCCCAAGAATCTTACAAGGAAAATAAGAATATTTTTGTCACTGAGTTAATCACCTTTTCTTTATTCCTAGATCTGGAATAATTAAAATGAAGGTCCTCTGAGGCTGTCACCACCCCATCGGCCATGCAGATTCGGGTCTGTGATGCACTCAGAAAGACTTGGGTTTGTGTGGAACAATATAAAATAAATCTGATATTCTTCTCTTTTGATTGACATGGAAATATCTAAAGAGCATTACATGTATGGAATTTTAATGAGGATATTGATCAATTTTAAATACTCTCAAATAAATTCCTTGCTCCTATCAAATAGGATGAGGCTGGGTTTATGGGGCAGATTAATACTGTTAGAACCAGTGAATTACACAGGTCACGTGAGAGATGAATCTGGGCATTGGCTGGAGGGTGTGAACTAAGCAACCTTAGAGGTTGCTCTAAGGAAACTTCCTCTAAGTTTCCAAACTTAGAGGAAATTATTCTCTTTCTGTGCTCAGACTAAACGAGGTTAGTGAAGGGCAGAAATAACATGGAGAAATAGGCAGGTTAGGAATGAATGTGTGTTAATTTCTCCAGCAAGAATAGAGAGGGTTTGCAGTTCCTGCCACTTAATCTGAATGGAAATGCTGAGAGCAGAAAAGAGATATGGGGAGAATCTGAGTGCTGAAGAAGAGTCATTACCACGTGGGACTGGCCTTAGCAGAGATTCCAGATCCCACCTGCAAGGATGTTCTTTCTCCATCAAGAGGAAGCGGAATTAGAATGGTAATTGAAATGAGGACCAGCAAAAGGCCATAGTTCTTTTTTTAGTGCGAGCTTGTTTCCTTTTAGGATGAGAGTTTGGATTGAAGGTTGGCAGTACTCACAGGCACAACCTCCAGGAAGACAGAGACCACGAGCCCTTGTGTTCCTGAGCCTGCCCCAGCATTGCCAACCCAAGTCAGGCCTGCTTCACTGCAGGCAGGTGGGCAGAGGGCAAGTTGCCTGCGCCAGAGCAGGCCAGGAGCTGCTGCTTCTCCTCCCAGGCCTGTCCCTATGCACTTACTTTGCCATTGCTTTGGATTTGACCCAAAACCATTATTTGACTAATTGGTACACTGGTAGGTATTAACTGCCTGTTATGTTGTAGGCATTTTTCATGAAGCATCTCTTTGAGCCACCCCCCGCCCCAGCCCCAAAGCTTGTGGATGCTCTTTGCATTTTACATAATGGAAACTGAGGCTCTGAGCGCTTACTGAAATTTGTCAGCAATCACACAGAGTAGATGGCACAGCTGGACTCACGCCTGGCTTACCTGTCTCCTGGGCAGGCCCTCTCCTCATCCCCAATTCCTCCACGACAGAACACTAAGGTCACTGTGTTTGTCCCTGCTGGGGACATATTACACTTTCTACCAGTGACAAACCCATTTCCACTATCTGCTCACTTTTTTTTTTCCTGCATCAAAATAGTTGTCTCTGTAAGGCTAGATCTCAAATTAGTAGATTCTTCTCTAAAGCAAATCAGAAATCCTAGATGTTTTAATTTTTTCTAATTTCCTTTATGAGGCATCATTTCACTTGCTTCCTAAAAAATTAATAATGTATATTCTGGATCTATTTTTCCCTTCTCTTGCCTTCATGCTTGTACAGTGTGTTCTTAAAACAGACATTTCTCTGAAATGAAAGAGATTTATGGAAACATTAAAAATTTAACATTATGCAATAAAATCTAATATCAATTAAATAAGATATACTGCTGCAATTTTGTCCTGTAAGAAGCACATGTTTTCTTAACAAGCAACAGAGCTCTAATATTATCCTTCTTGTTTTTGTGCTGAAAACAGCATGTCACCAAGACACCAAAACTTTCTGCAGTGAAAGGACTGAGCACATTGTTTCCTGTTTTATAGCTGAAGCCACACAGCAGAGTTTTTGGACCATAAGCCCAGAGGCTTGTGTTCCAGTCAGCCCTTCGGTCACTGTGAAGTGTTCCTCATTTTCTCTAATTGAATACAAGACCTTCCTGCTCCTTCCTGGTGAGGTTTAATGTGGGGAACCTTAGCAAGCCCCTGGAGACTCTCTGAAAATAAGGTGCCCAGAAAATTCAATCCATTTCTTCTTGTTTCTTTGCTGCCACAGAAAACTTAGAACTTCCATCCTCTGCTCATTAGGTGGAAACTGAATGCCCAGGTTGGTGGTCATCTTAGAGATAGGAGCAGGACAGTACCACTCCCAGCACTGGGATGCTGTCCACATCCCCGTCAGACATCTGCTGGTTTTCTTCCTCTTGCTCCGATGCAGGGGTCTTTCTTCTGGTCTTTCTTCAGACGTTCCCAATTCTTTCCTTTTAGGCCAATCAGTGAAGCAGAATTTTCACAAGCTGCTCTCTGGTTTCTTTCTCAAAGACTTTGTCAAGTAGATACTGATATTCTTAAATTTTCTTTTTAGGGCCAGAAGGAATCTTACATTTGAGTACAAAATCACTGGGGAATCTTATTAAAATGCAGACTTTGATTCAGAAGGTCTAGGGTGGCATCCTAGATTTTGCATTCCTAACAAGTTCCCAGGTGCTGCTCCCCCTCTGAGGACCAGACTTCAGGAGGAAAATTCCAGAATTCAGCACTGTCTGACAGAACTTTCTGTAATGATGGGCACATTTTGTATTTGTAGTTTCCAACAAGGAAGTCATTAGCCAATGTGACTACCGAGCTCTCAAAATAGGGCTACTGCCACTGACAAATTAAATTCTTTGAATTTAATGACAAAGGAGACACAAGTTATCAAAATATGTGGGACACAGATAAAGAAGTCCTGAGAGGAAAGTTTATTTCCATAAATGCTTATATCCAAAAGTCAGAAAGATCACAAATAGACAACCTACTGAATCGACTCAAAGAGCTGGAAAAAAAAGAACAGGCCAATCCCAAACCCAGCGGAAGAAGTGAAATCATTAAGATCAATGTATTTTTTGATTTCCATCAGATT
Organism: Lepilemur ruficaudatus; assembly: GCA_963574885.1. Classification (NCBI taxonomy): domain Eukaryota; kingdom Metazoa; phylum Chordata; class Mammalia; order Primates; family Lepilemuridae; genus Lepilemur; species Lepilemur ruficaudatus. Next base: position 29,794 of record CAUYRT010023953.1, read on the forward strand.
TCCTCTTTAACCTATGGGTTTTTAGAGGTGTTTCAGAGGGTTTTTAGTTTCCAAGTATTTGGATATGTTCTTGTTAGTGATTTCTGGCTTGTTTTATGTGGTCATAGCATGATTTTAATTATTTTAAGTTTGTTGACTTTTTTTTTTTAATGGCACAGAATGTAGTCTATCCTGGTGCATCTTTTCTGGGTCCTTAAAAATACTATATTCTGTTGTTACTGAGTGGAGTATTCTATAAAGGTTGGTTAGAACTTCTTCATTAGTGGTATTGTTTATTTATTCCACATCCTTACTGATTTCTGTTTAGCTGTCTTCACAGTTGTTGAGAGACTCACATTGAAGTCTTCAACTATAATTAGGGATTAGTCTATTTCTTCTTTCAGTTCTATCAGTTTTTACTTCACATATTTTGTGGCTCTGTAGTTTGGTGCATAGACATTTAGGATTGCTATGTTTTCTTGGTGGTTCCACTCATTTGTGATTATATAATATTCCTCTCTGTCCCTGGTAATTTTTTTTTTTGCTCTTAAGCCTACTTTATCAGGTATTAATGTAGCCACTCCTAAATTCTTTTGTTGCTGTTTGCATGACATAATATATATATTTCCATCCTTTTTCTTTTAACTTGGCACTATCACTATGTTTAAAGTGAGTTTCTGGTAGCCAGCATATAGTTAGGTTATGTTTAGACCATTTGCATCTAATCTATTTATTGATATTTTAGGGGATAAGTCTATTATTTTATTTTTGGGTTTTTGCCTTTTCTGTTTTTTATTTCTCTGTTTTGCCCTAGGTGTTAGATGATATAACTTATCACAGTTTACAGGTTGGTCATTTTGCCAGTTGGAATGCCCTGTAGAAATTTTACCTTCAATTTCATCCCTTCACATTTCCCTTGTAATAAAACACTTGTCTTAAACATTTCCTCTGCATACATTTAGAGGACTACATCAAACTTTTATAATTTTTGCTTCTACTGTCCAATATAATTTAGAAGATTTAAAAGAAGGAAAGTCTATTGTATTTACTGATATTTTTGCCGACTGTGTTCTTTCTTTCTTCCTAACGTCCCAAGATTTCTTCTTTTATCATTTTTATTTAGAGAGTTTCCTCTAATCATTCTTTTATGATAGATCTGTTGGTCACAGGCATCTTAGTTTTTCTTCTTCTGAGGATTTTTAATTTCCCTTTCATTCCTCAAGGGTATAGATTTTTAGTTTGACAGTTCTTTTCTTTCAGCATTTGAATCATGTTGCACCATTGCCTCTGGCCTCCATGGCTTCTGAGGAGAAATCTACTGTCATTTGAATTGTTTTTCCCTTATAGATGAGGTGTTGCTTTTCTTTGGATTCTTTCAAGAATTTTCTTTTTATTGTCTTAGTTTTCAGAAATTTAATTATGATGTGCATTGGTGTTGATTTCTTTGGGTTTCTTCTATTTGGGATTCTCTTTGCTTCTTTAATCTGAAGGCTTGTCCTTTGCTAATTTTAGGAAGTTTTCAGCCATTATTTCTTTGAGTACTTTTCAGGCCTTCCCATTTTCTTCTCTCCTTCTGAAACTTCAATGACAAAAATGTTAAATGTTTTGTTATAGTCTAGCAGGTCTCTGACGATCTGTTTATTTATTTTTTCCAGTCTATTTTCTGTGTTATTCAGATTGGGTGAATTCTATTGATCTGTCCTCCAGGTTACCAGTTCTTTCCTCTGTCCCTTCTGTTCTGCTGTTGAGCCCATCCATTGAAATTTTGTGTGTTTTTAAAATTTTGGTTATATTTTTCAGTTCTAAAATTTTCATTTGATTCTTTTTCTTCTATTTCTTGTGAAGACTTTATATTTCTTTGCTAAGACTATTTTTGCATTTGTTTCAAGCGTGTTTGTATCTGATCATTGAAATATTTTTATATTAGCTGCTTTAAAATCTTTGTCAGATAATTCTAACATCTGTGTCACATCAGTGTAGGCAAGTATGGGTTTTCTTTTTTCATTCTGTTCAAGATCCTCCTGGTTCTTGGTATAATGAGTGATTTTAGATTGAACATCTAAAGATGTCACAAGACTTGAGATATTATTTAAGCTGTGGTTTCAGTCTGCTACCTGTGACGCTGCTGGAGTGGGAGGAGGGTGTTGCCCCATTGCCAAGAGGTGGGGCAGAAGTCTGAATTCCCCATTCTGTTTCCACTGATACCTGGGAGTCTTCCTCATTGCCCTGGATTGGAGTGTGAGACCTTCCACTGATAGGTCCTTGGCTGTGAGGGGTAGGACTGCTCCCCAGGTAGCCTCCCCTGACACCATGGCAGGAGTTGGCCTCATCACTGTCTTCCCCATTGCCCTGAATTGGAGTGTGAAGGCTTCCACTGATAGGTCCTTGGCTGTGAGGGGTAGGACTGCTCCCCAGGTAGCCTCCCCTGACACCATGGCAGGGGTTGGCCTCATCACTGCTGGGCCGTGGTGACATTCCTGACTCTCTGCTTGGCCTCCTCTGACACTGCCCCAGCTGGCAGAAAGAGGGGCACTTCATTAGTGCCAGGTGGGAATAGAAGTCCAGGCTCCCCACCTGGTCTCCACTGACACCACTTTGGTGGGGCAGGGACCAGCGTTATCAAGGCATATCTGTACAGTCCAGACAGAGTGGGAATCTAGGCTCTGGAACTGGCATCTGTTGACGTGTTGTGAGGGTGGGACCATAGTGAGTTCTGTGGCGTTTGGCTGGAGCAGAGCCATTGTTTTCTAAAAGTTTTCTGCCTTGATAGGCTGCCTCTTTTCTGGATCCTTGCCTAAGGAGAGTAAGCTTTTGTTAAGGCTCTTTTATTTTTTTATTTATTTTTTTACCTGTATCCCCGTTGGCATTTCCAGGTTGCCAGCTTCTTCAGCTCCAAGTTTGGGATGCAAGAGGGAAAGAGAAAATCCAGGACTTGAAAACCCAGTGACATCATGTCACTCCTCAGGTCTCTAGCCAGTCTGGCTTCTTCTCAGCACCTTTCAGTGCTTTATATGCAATGCCCAGAGTTTTTAGTTCTGCTTGGTAGGATGGATCAGGAAAAGTACACCTACTCCGTCTTCCCAGAAGCAGAAGTCCTGTCGTTAACTTTCAAATGTCTTTGCCAAATAATATAAACAGCAAGTGGGAAGCAGAAAGCCTGAAACTTTGTATGCTAATTTATCATCATGATCCAATAATACCCACTTCCAGAGAGGGCTCTAAATTCCTTTCTGGTTGCTTACAGTGCTGTGGGTGTCAACGTTCTCTTGAAATAGGTGTCACTTAATGTCCACAAACTTATTTTATATTTGGTTATTCTAAAACCCTTGCACTGAGTTTCCTAAGGACAGCCAAGGCGGACAAGTACGACTTTTCTCAGCAGCAGTCACTTAGAAGGGAATCAATCTAAATGCTGCTACAGACAACGGCCAACTTTCTGGGGTGGGAGGTACAGACCATTCAGGCCCTGAGGGAGGGGCAGGGACTGAGTGTTGAACACAGAGCTTCACAGTTCACATCATTAGGCAGTGATGGATTTAACCGACTGTTTCTGGATAAGACTCGTTAGTAGATTTCCTGTAGCACTTCATAATAAGTGGTTAATTTTAGCCTGCCCAAAGGGGGAAGACGTTCTCGCTGGCCTACCAGTTCGGTTTTCAGGGAATCACTATAGTGACACATACTGTTAGAAAGTACACAGAGGAAAGAGATTAGTAAGTGCCCACTGATGATGAAGTGTTGCCAGATTTCCTGTGAAGTGGAGCAGTGGTGTGAAGACCAGGCCAACTATTGGCATCTCTTGTAACGAGTGATTAATGTGCTTTTGAACCCAAATTTTCCATTTGTATGTTGTTTCTAACTAGGAATAGAAATGGAAACTATTTATTTTTGGAACCAAACCCTAGATCCAAATTTAGGAGTTCAGAATTCAAAAAAGGAAGACTAAGAACTGATTAAAGTAACTTTAGAAATGTAGATTATTTTAGAAGGTATTGATCCATCTGATTCAGAACAAAATCCTGTGCTTCAAATAACAGCCTGCTCTAAACCAGAAGTTGATTCTCCCACCTCTTCCACTACTGCATGCTGCACTCGGCAAGTAGACATCTGGATGCCCCGTCCAGGCTAGCCCTCTCATTTGTGACGTGCAGTCAGGGTTTCTTAATATTGTGGTATTCCAGGGTCCGGCCCAGAGCAGGTGGTTGACAAATGTTTAATGAATGAAGTGGCTGCTCCATGTCCCCAAGGGGAAAGGAAGGTTGGAATCGATTTCAATTTGGCCCTTGCCAATTGGGTGGGCCTTCAGATGAGTGAAGACATTTATTTAACTTAATAGTTATATGTAAAAAATTCTTGGTCTACTTTTTCAATAGGACTTGAGCTTTGGAAATGACCTTGAATTAGTTAAGACATTATAGCTTGGTCTTAGAGGAACACTATGCTATTAACAACTCAATACATATCTACTATACATACATAATACACACTAGTTTCCCTTTCAACTTCTAGATGTGTGTCATTGTTTGTGGTGGCACACAGAGAGTAATTTTTATAATATTTTAGCATCTCCTTGTGTAATAGTGTCTTATGGTGTAGGTTGAGCTGTGTATGTAGAGATCGTGGCTCCCTAGTCTGTGTTAGTCAGAGCTGGGTTGAGTTGCATACAAGAGTGTCACTCAACACAGGCATTTGTGTTGTGAACAGAGTTGCAGGCTACACCTGGCTGCAAGAGTCTGGCGGAGGTGAATGTTTTTAATTGGGGATGTTTGCGCCAGACAAAACTGAGATCATGTTGATAAAAAAGAAAAGAAAAAGGTAATAGATATTCAGTTGACAATCTGCATTTTTCTGACACACTCCTGAAGCATGTATTTATACCCACTCATTTGTCCGGGCTAGAAAGCCTCCTAGCATCAATTTCTTAATACTCACTAGCGTGGAAGCACAGTGACATGCTTAGGCTTTGTTCTGTGGCGCAATGGTGTGGGACACCTGTGGACTTGCTTTCTGGCCAAGCAAGTCAACCAAGACGGGAACATGAGTTTGTTTCAAGAGTTGTGTGTCAACAACAGACTAAAAAAAGAGTCATAGTAACATATATTCTTCGAGAAATAGGGAAGGCAGGGTTAAAGACAGCATCACTCACACGGCAGGCAAAGCGAGCCTGCGGGGAGGGGACGGGGGTCAGTGGGCAGAGGCTCCGGAGTGTGCAGATCCCCTGCCTGCCTGCTGTGGGGGTGTGTTTGAAAACGAGCTGTGTCATCGCCTGGGGTGAGCTCGGGAGCTGGTGTTGCTGTCTACAAAAGCAGTTTTTTAGCTCTTGATGTTTTCTTGATGTTTTACATTCTTGCTTCTGTCACTCCTTTTGGTCGGCTTCTTTCTCCCTTTTCCTTGGTTTCTGACCTCACATGGACAATCCTGCTGTGTAAGTGTTCAAACCGAGGAATGGGCTGTCAGGAACGTGGCCCCAGATCCCTCCTCACAAGCCACTGTACAAGTTCCACTGCCATTAACCCCGAGCCCATCTTCTTCCATACTGAAAAACAACGCAACTGTTTGCTGTTGTTCACTGTCTACTGCAACTGGCCCATTTCCAACCACTGCGTCTTCCATGTGAAAGGCGATGTCACAGAGATCTGCCACAGTTGAAACCATTAATGATTAAGGAATTGAAAACATTTGTTAAAATTGCCTATTTTTAAAACTCATATGATCTCCTCTTCACAGCTACAAGGCTGTGGAAAGACCACGCCATTCTTATTTTATAGAGTTTGTATTTGTATATTGGATAATAATCTATCTTTCAAAATTGTTATAATGGACAATAATAATTGCTCATTTTGGGGGGAGCACTTAATGTATGCAAGTTATGATATGATATCATATGAACTGATATGATATCAGTTAGGATTTGTTAGTTAACAAACTACTTCAAAACTTCATGGTGGTTATGGACTTAATGTTTGCGTCCCCTCAAAAGTTGTATGTTGAAGCCCTGACCCCCAGTGTGATGGTATCAGGAGGTGGGGCCTTTGGAAGGGGATTAGGTTAAGACAAGGTCATGAGGGTGGAGCCCCCATGATGGGATTGTGCCTTATGAGAAGAGGAAGCATACACAGCCCTTTGTCTCTGCCTGTGAGGATGCCGCGAGAAGGCAGCCTCTCAAACTAGTAAGCAGGCTCTCACCAAGAACCGAAGCTGCTGGCACCTTGCACTTGGGCTCCCCAGCCTCCATAACTGTGAGAAATAAATGTGTGTTGTCTAAACCACCAAGTCTACTATTTTGTTATAGTAGCCTGAGCTGGCAAAGACACTGGCTTACACCAAAACCATGTATTACTGCTCATGAATCTCTGTGTGAGTGGGGCTTGGCCGTCTGACGTTGGCAGGCTTGCTCACGTGTCTGAGGTCAGCTGCGGTGTTAACTGCAGCTGGCCAGCTGAGAGGGCTTCCCTCCAAGATCTAGTAGTTGTCCAGCTGATGGCTTGGGTCATGTAGTCACTGGACCACTTGTCTCCCATCTAGCAGGCAGCTTCATGTGTTCACAGTGGGCAGCAGGGGTCCCAGAGGAAGGCAAGAGAACACACAGCCTCGGGAGGCCTCGTGCTACTTCCACTGCACTCTATTGGCCAAAAAGTCACAGGGCCAGTCCAGACCCAAGGAAGAGGCTCCCTCTCCTGAGGGAGGGTCTGCAGCACCACATGCCCTGGGTTGGTCACTTGGGGAGGGAGGGAGAGTAGGGGCTCTTTTTGCAATCTCCCTCCCCTGTGTTTAACCCTGTGAAGCCAGCAGTCCTGTGAGGCAGCACTACTCCTGCTCCTGTTTTATAAGTAGGAAGATGAGACTGGGAAGGGATAAGTAAATTTGTTCCAAATCACACCCTTCAGAAATGACAGAAGTAGGACTCAACTCAGGCATTCTTCTAGACCTGTCCTTTCAGCTGTTCCCCCACAACTTTAAACTAGGTACCAGGTCAACTCAGGTTGGTTTGACCATCACATAGAGGTGGCAACAGAAATCTAGCAAGTGGCAACACATAACCATTTAGAAGGGTCTTGAGGAAAGTTGATAAAGAGTCAGGCAGATGGTGCACGGCTGGCGTGGAGAGACGGCGACGACACAGGTTCCTGACTGCGCCATTCCCCTCCTGCGCCTTCTTCAGAGGCAGCACCAAGGGTTCTGAACACTGCTGTCTGAGAGGCAAAACAACAACTATTTAAACTCCTGAGGATCCCGGAAGTGTCTCTTGGTTTTCCCAAGAAACATGCTCCCAGATTATTCCAGACATTGGTGTTCAGATCACAGTGAAGCCTGTGGACACAGATTGAAGAAGTTAATTGTCAACTGCAGCCAGGCTGAGACCACCAGAGAATGAAGCTCTCCGAGGACAAGGTGATGTAAGAGGGAGGCTGTGTCATAGGAAGTGAGTCACTTGCCATCAGATGTATTCAGTCACGGTTGGTGACACTCCTGGTTCAGCGCCTTGTTTTACAAACATCACCAACCCCAGGTCCTGACACTCTGAGAAATCTGAGGACACGAAATCTGCTGATGGCTCCAGGGAAAACAAGCAGAGAGGTGAATCTATCTTTCAGACATGGGTGAGGCCTGCAGGTCTGAAACAGTAGGTGCGGCAGCGTAAGGGGACGCGCCTGCCAGCCCAGACTCCGCATCTGTCCTGTGTGTTACAGAAGAGGCGTTGAGTGCCTTGTCCCAATGCCTCCTCCCTGACGCCAGGCCTGGTATCCTGGGTAGGGTGGATTTATGATGTTTAGAATTGGCTGAGGGGAGGGTGGTGAGGCCCCTGCCGGTGTGGAGAGCATGGTGTGTGCTCCGCCGGGGAAGGAGTTGAGAGAGCAGAGCAGCAGTCACACACAGGTGCTCTGAGCGCTTTGCACCTGGGCTGGGCTGAGCAGCATAATCTAACACGTCCTGAAATGAACAGGATTTCCCTAGAACAAATAATCGCCTTCCCGGGACAGTGACTAATGGTGAGCCTGCATCCTCTAGTACGAGTCTCCACATCACAGTGAGATCTAGAGCTTCCTGGTCAGCGACCACAAGTGGCTGGTGGACATTAATACCAACACTTACTTTCCATGTAAGTTTCCATCAACTTACTCAGTTGATGGAAAACACTGAGATTTCAAATTCGTCTCCTGGAGAGTAGAGTGGACATGCCAATAGGCACATTCAGCACCACCGGGAAGGACGCAGAGTGCCTGTGAGTGTCCAGTGGCCCGCAGGATGGCTGTGAAGCCACCCTGAGAAAGGGGCGAAGAAGCCTCAGGGTGCTATGCACCCACCTACTGCCGTGCCAGCGGGAGAGCTGTGGAGCGAGTGACTCTTTCATAATTCTTTTGACTCAAATGAAAACAATCTCTTTCCAGCTGTGTACTTTGACAAACAAGTGGCCTGAGGATTGTACCAGGGCAGCAAATGACCCAGAAGGGCAATGAAGGACTGAGGGTGGACTTTGTGGACAAGACGTGCAGAAAACACGAGGCAGTGAAGGCAGTCTCTGCCCAAGTCAGCTCCTCAGACGGCGAGTCAGGGCATGGGGAAAGGGCTTTGGCTTGGGCAGGACCAGGAATGAACCAAGTTCTGGATGGTGGGGCACTCTGTGCACTTCCCCAGCCAAAGGGCCCAGAGCCACCTGATTGCCAACCTTTTTCTGTCCCTTCCTAAGAAGGAATATCTGCAAGGACAAACTGTTCTCTAATTTACTGAAAGCTAAGTGAGTGCTCCTGTATAATTCTTCAAAATGTTGGGATTGGAAGTGTCAGTGCTACCAATACTCATTTTGTTCAATGTTTAAACACCCACTTAGAAAAGTACTAGAAACAGAAGAGATGCCAGCCGCGGAGGCCAGTCCCCCTTCACACAAAGCTCCCACTGAGCATGGGGTCCATCGTAAATCAGCACAGGGGTGGGCGGGGACAGCACTGCGGGGCCCTGAGCCCAGGCTGAACGTGCCAGGCAAAGCTCAACGAGGAAAACAAAGCTTCTCTGAGGAAAAGGAGCTTATTGATCATGCATTTTATTGTAGCCATATGACAGAGTACCTCATTGAAGACAGGTAAGTGGATGGGAGGCTGGTGCCTGGAAGTGTCAGACAAGTAAAGCTCTGTAGCAATCTGAGTTTGGGAAATGTGGGGGTGAACAAGTTAAATGAGTTTCTTTACTGCAGGATTTCTCGGAATATTCTTATCCTAAGGTGCATGGTGAGTCTCCCAAATTTGTGTAGCCCCGGGACTCGAGTTTCTCCCCTTCCTGTGGCAGTGGCTTCGCGTAGGGGGTGAGTGTGCAGGCTCTGGGGCCAGCCTGTCTGCTTGAAGCCAGGGTCTCCAGCCTATGAGCTGTGTGGCACTGGACAAGTTATTTAACCTCGTTAAGCCCCAGCTTCCTCATCTATAAAAGGAGTATAATGTAATAATAGCTCCTACCTTATAAGGTTGTTGTAAGATTGTGGAAAATAAATTAAATAATTTATATAAAGCATTGCATTTATCCCATGGCCTCAGGGATAGCTAAAGCAGGACAAGTTGTCCATATAAAGCATCTTGCAGAATAAGTGTTGCGTGGTGAATACTTTCAAAATATCAACGTCATGGACATCAGTGCAGCGTAGGGCCGTCGTTCCGCATCTTTGACATCCGCCGGCTGAAAGGAACTGGTTTAGGTTGGTCTCATTAGAAGGATGCTGAAGAATGTTCTTTGACGGTTGAGAAAAGAGCATCACTTTGAACCTGAGTGGTCAGTGTGTGGGTGCTGGACGTGAGCCGCCGTGGGCAATTTACGGTAATGAGGCGAGTCGGCCCAGGAGGAAGCGGACGAGGACGTCAGGACACAGATGGTGCCCTCATCAAACCTCACTAGAAGCCTGACCCTGCCCTGGACTCTTTCAGTCAGGAGAGCCTATAAATTGCTTGCAGCTTAAGTAAGTATGAGCCAGGTCTCTGTGGGCGGCGCCTGCAGCCTCCCGGTGACCCGCTCGGAGGCGGAGGCGGGGCCGGCGCGCTGCGATCAGGATGCGTCGCGGCCGCCACCGCCACGAGGCCTCCCCGCTCAGTTTCCTCAGCGAGGAAAGGGGGATCTGGAAATCTTTTCTACCCAGACGTCGCGGTAAAAGTCAGGTACAAAGCAGAGAAAGTGTGTGAAAACACTTTGGAGACAGTCAAGTGTTCTATAAATGCAAGGCAGAAATGCTTATAGCAATAGTGGAAACCTAACCACTTCTTGATTTAATGCTGTTACACTGTGGTGGCACAAGATTTTTGGCTAATGCTAAAATAAGAACATAAAAGCCAGCTGTCAAAATATTATAATTGGTTTCTGTCTAACCCCAGGGCTTTAAATTCTGTGATGTGTAAGTTTAAGGGCTTATCTGTGGATTTCTGCCATTCTATAATGCTCTGTCCCATTTAAAATTCTATAGCCCTGAGTATTTCAAAAGAGACTCTGGAAAGTATTCATGTATAAACAAGGAATCTCACATTATGGTAATTTTATTTTTCAAAAATTCCAAACTCTGTGAAATATTAGTTTTCATTTATCCTTATTTATAATTCAACCAAGTGGACCAAATACTATTTGATAAAAGTGAAGTTTTTACTTCTTGTTTTAAACAGAAATAGTTTTAACCTATAGTATGGTGGAAAGGTAAAAAAGAAACCATCGACAAAAAGCAATAAGAAAGAAATTATGTAATAATTTTAATGAAGTTGATACTTTAAATTATGAGCAATAATAATCATCTAGTCTTTGTTGGAAAAGACAGTTCCCCATGGATTCCTGGCACCCTACAAGTCTTGCTGGGTATTCCAAGAATGCAAGGCCTGACTGCTCTGCTCTTTAGCCAGGCCATTTCTCAGGGTCGTGTGTACAGCAAACAGAATGGGGTAAGGTCTCCCTCCAAGAAAAAGAATGGGCTTGCTTACTGTTTGCTGTAACAGTGGTGGGTTCCCCAAGCTCAGTGTTCCTCAGATATGACACAAACCCATTGCATGTAATGATGCATCTGAGCCCTTCCATGTCAGCCTGCAAGATTTCAGGAAAAGGAGAACTGGCATATGCATGCTGTGTCCAGAGTAATAAAATCCTGTGTCTTTGATCCAGGCATCTCGTGTCTTCCGCCAGCATCCATGAAAGAGAAACAGGCTAACTTATTTGCTTCTAAGGAGGGTAAAAGTAGATCCCAGACTCTCCACAGGTCTTGACAGTTTTGGCGATTTTGTATTTGATTTATTTTCATAGAAGTTTCTTGTTAAGAATTCACACCAGTAGTATTCTTTGTGGGCTCCTGGCACCTTCATCAACCAGCAGAGGGCGTCCGTGCAGGTTGGCTGTCCTTGTGCACAGGTGGAGCAGCTCACACGTCCAACCCACTCACAAGTATCCTGCTGCTGCCAGCACTTAGGGAGTAATGCGGGATGTGAAACAGGTGCAACACTTACACGGGCTTCAGGGCATCAAAGGTGAAAATATTACATGTTTCAAGGGAAACTCCCATGTAGGAAGAAGTTAGAGAATGTGCATTACTAACCCAAAAGCAATTGAAAGAAATATTTTCTAAATAAGGAATTATTCTAAAGTAGATAGTACTAGATCTTGTGAAGGGAGGGGTCTTGAATATAGTAAAATATTTGTCCTTGGAACTCCAGAACGTTCTCTTTCCTTTTCACCGTGTATGTTATTAAGAAATAAGATCCTGAGTCTGCTATGGTGGTGCACACCTGTAGTCCCAGCTACTCGGGAGGCCAAGGCAGGAGGATCTCTTAAGCCCAGGAGTTAATCCAGCCTGGGCAACATAATGGGACCCAATCTCTAAAAAAAAAAAATAGAAATGAGGTCCTAACTTGGAAACTATCTGATGTTCACTATACTTAAAAAGTGTAAGTCAAGTGCATAAATAAGTGCACATCTGGGTCTTGTGTACTTTGCTTTATCATCTTCATGTTTGTACTTTCACCCATCAAGATTTCAGGTGCATATGGGCAAGTCCGGAGCTGACCACCTGCCTGAGGCCAGGCCAATTTCCCTGAACAAGTTTCAGCATCAGTACTTGACAAGCTTCCAACCTCCTGTTTGTTTATAAAATAAAGCTCCTCTCAATCATTTTGCCTCTGGGTAGAAGCACAAAACAAACACATTCATTAAAATAAAGGAAATAAATTTAATAATAATTCCAAATTGCATTTTAAGAATTGCCACATGGAAGAAAACCAAATTGAATGTTATTAATGATAAGGGTGGTGATAATAAAAAATATTTGATAGTCTCTGTTGTAACTTGAATTTTATTTTGGAACGTGGGAGTTGTATGTATGGTACAGTTGTTTTTCCACCTCCGAAAAGATTTTCACTTCTATCTCAGAGATGTATGCCAGTGGATTTGGGAAAGTGGTCTCTTCAATTGTGTGGTTTTTTTCCAACCTTAGTTTTAATTTTTAAAATTTTTTACTTCTCATAATAGCTGTAATGCTTAGAAACACCTTCAAGAACTTAAATGGTAGAAGACTAAGAGTGATGAGGAAAGCAAAAGGCTGGTTTTCAAATACACGGCAGGCTATGCTTTTGGAAGAAGTTTCGTAAGAGGAAGTGATGTAAGTCAAACCTAGTTTTCCCATACAAACGATTTTATGACTATAGGGTTATTTTCCTTAACGAGGATTTAATGCCTAAATTTTAAAGGAATGCTTTAAACACCTTGTTGATTCAACTGCAGATATATGCTGTAGAGCTTTCTGAGGCACATGCAAATTGGTTAAGGAGGGCAATTGAGAAGCTGGTTGCATATTGTTTATAATTTAATTTATGCATGAGAACCCCTGAAATGGGACAGAGAAGACCGGAGGACCCCTTAGGAAGGCTGATGTCAATCTACAGACTTTAGGAAACCCTGGGGTGAGGCTGCCGCACGCACAGCGGAAGAGTGGGCAGTGTGGCCACACGGAGGAGTAATGTGGCCCCACAGTCCCAGGGCCGCCAAGCCCGGGCAGAATTAAGGATGAATCATTAGATGGGAGTGACATCAGCAAGGTGGAGGACAGGAGGTCCCCCACAGGTATGCCCCCACAGCAGAAATAATTTGGCGGCCATCCACCCACAAAAGTGCCTCTGTGGGAGCTTTAGGATCCAGGTAGGAGGTTGCAAATCCCTGGTGGAGCCCAAGACTGAGGAGGCTATTCTGAGAACGCACAGCTGCAGCCAGATATCTGCCCACAGTGGTCCTGGCTACAGACCCGGACACAGCCCATCCCTCTGCGGACTGGGCCCAGCCCTGCTTGGCCTTGATACTGCCACCAGCACCATCTGCCCAGCAAGGGACCCACAGGAGCCATGGCCACCTTCAGGCCTTTAGCAGGGGCCCAGCTGCAGCTCCTCTCAGGCTGCCGGGAGCAGTGCTGTCTGCTCAGGGACCGGGGGGACACATCGGTCTTCACAGTGGAAACACAACACCCCAAACTCACGGTATGTAGCAACAGCAGTTCTAAAAGGAAAGTGAATAACTACAAATGCCTACATTAAGAAAAAAGAAAGATCTCAATAAAACAACTTAACTTTACACCTCAAGGAACTGGAAAAAGGAGGACCAGCAAAACCCCAAAGTTAGCAGAAGGAAGGGAATAATAAAACTCTGCAAAATAAATGAAATAAAAACCAGAAAGACAACTGAAAAGAGCAACAAAACTGAGCTGATTTTTTTGAAGAGGTCAACAAAATAGACAAGCCTTTAGCTAGACTAAGGAAAAAGAGAGATGACTCAAGTAAAATCATAAATGAAAAAGGAGATATTACAATTAATATCACAGAAATACAAAGGATCCTCAGAGACTACTATGAATAATTATACTCCAACCAATTGAATAACCTAGAAGAAATAGATAAGTTTCTAGAAACATACAAGCTACCAAAACTGAATCATGAAGAAATAGAGAATCGAACAGACCCATAACTAGTAAGGAGATTGAATCAGTAATCAAATACCTCCCAATCAAGAAAAGCCTAGGAACAGATGACATCACTGGTGAATTCTACCAAACATTTAAAGAACTGGTAGCAATTCTTCTCAAAATCTTCCAAAGATTTGAAAAGGAGACGGAATATTTCCAAACTCATTTTATGAGGCCAGCATTACCCTGAATATCAAAGTTATGTAAGGACACAAGAAAAGAAAATTACAGGTCAGTATTCCTGATGAACATATGTGCAAAAATTTTCAACAAAATATTAGCAAACTGAATTCAACAGCACATTAAAGGGATCACACACTGTGAAGAAGTGGGATTTATCCCTGGGATGCAGAATGGTTCGACATGTGCAATACCTCTAAGATCAGAAGCAAGACAAGGATGCTCATTCTCACTACTTCTTTTCAAGATGGTACTGGAAATCCTAGCCCAAACAATTAACTAAGAAAAAGACATAAGGTATCCAAATTGTAAAGGAAGAAGTTAAATTGTCTCTGTTTGTAGATGTCATGATCCTATATTTATAAAACCCCAAAACTCCACCAAAAAACTGTGAGAACTAATAAATTAGTAAAGTTGCAGGATACAAAACCAACATCCAAAAATCAGTTATATTTCTATATACTGTCAATGACTATCCAAAAAGAAATTTGCAAAACAAGCCTGTTTACAATAACATATTAATAAAAAAGAATAAAGTATTTAGGAATAAATTTAACCAAGGAGGTGAAAGATCTGTATATTGAAAACTATTATATAAATTAATGAAAGAAATTGAAGAAAACATGAATAAATGAAAAGACATCCTATATTCATGGAGTGGAAGAATTAATATTGTTAAAATGTCCATACTGCCTCAAATAATCTACATATTCAACTAAATCCCTATAAAATGCCAATGGCACTTTTCACAGAAATAGAAAAAACAATACTAAAATTTATGTGGAACAACAAAAGACTCTGATAGCTAAAACAATCTTGAATAAGAAGAACAAAGCTGATTGCATCAGACTTCCTGATTTCAAACTATATTAGAAAGCTATAGTAATCAAAACAGTATGGAACTGGCATAAAAACAGACACTTAGACCAAAGGAACAAAATAGCCCAGAAATAAACACAGATATGGTCAACTAATCTTTGACAAGCGCACTAAGAAGACACTATGGGGAAAGGATAGTCTCGTTAATTGTGTTGGGGATGCTGGATATCCACATGGAAAAGAAGAAATTGGACTCTTATCTTTCACCATACACAAAAATAGCTCAAAATGGACTAAAAGATTTAAACGTATAACCTGAAGCCATAAGACTCCTAAAAGAAAACATACAGAAAAAGCTCCTTGACATTGGTCTTGGCAATGATTTTTTGGGTGTCACACCAAAAGCACAGTCCATAAAAGCGAAAATAGGCAAATGGGATTACATCAAAATAAAAAGCTTCTGCAGAGTAAACACCGAACAAAATGAAAAGACAACCTGCAGAATAGGAGAATAGTAAACTGGTAAGGAGTTACTAACCAAAATGTATAAGGAATTCATACAACTCAACAGGAAACAAACAAACAAAAAAACCACAAAACACAGAAAACAAAAACCAAACAAACAAAAACAAAAACAAAACCTGATAAAAAATGGACAAAAGACCTGAATAGACATTTATCCAAAGAAGACACACAAATGGCCAACATGTATATGAAAAGGTGCTCATCATCACTAGTCATCAGAAAAATGCAAATCAAAACCACAATGAGATGTCGCCTCACTCCTGTTAGGATGACTGTTATTAAAAAGACAAGAGATAACAAGTGTTGGTGAGGATTTGGAGAAAAGGGTACACTGTTGGTGGGAATGTAAATTGTTACAGTTATTATGAAAAAAGATACAGAGTTCCCTCAAAAATTAAAACTAGAACTAGATATGATTTGGCATTCCCACCCCTTGGTACATGTCCGCAGGAAATACAATTCGTATGTCAGAGAGATAGCTGCACTGCCATGTTCACTGAAGCATAAGTAACAACAGACAAGACGTGGAAACAACCTAAGTGTCCATCAATGGATGGATGGATAAAGCAAATGTACACATACCATGGGATATTACTCAGCTATGAGAGGGAAGCTCTGCCATTTGCCAACAGGATGGATGAACCTGCAGGACATCGTGCTAAGTGAAGTGACCACACACAGAAAGAGAAATACTAAATGGCCTCACTTATACATAGAATCTAAAAAAGTTGAGCTCATAGAAACAGACAGAATGGTGGTTACCAGGGGTCGGGGATGGGGAGACATGGGGACGTGTTGGTTAAAGGGCACAAATTTTCTGTTGTAAGATGAGTAAGTTCTGGGGATCTAATGGACATCGTGGTAAATATAGTTAATAATACAGTATTGTATACTCGAAATTTGCTAAGAGAGTAGACCGTAATGTTCCTGCCACACACACACACACACACACACACACACACGGTAACGGTGTGACATGATGGGTGTGTTAATTAGCTTGATTGTAGAAATCAATGCACAAATATTCATATAGCAAATAATCAGGTTGTATGCCTTAAATATATACAATTTTTATTTGTCAATTGTACCTCAGTAGAGCTGGGGAAGCTCCATGCACCATTGGGAGGTGCAGGGGGTTGATATTGGTTTTATAAAGAGCATCCAGAGGGTCTGGGCAAGTCAGGGGAAGAGCCACCTGTCCACTGGGGTTTCCTCTCAGAAACTCTTAACCAGATAGATAAGGAAAAGAGTGAAATGTTCTGCAGACACGTTGACCGTGCTCCTTGTGCAGTTCTGGGTGCTCTTCCCGTTGAGTAGCGAGGACAGGTGTGCTGCTGTCTTGGATGCTCAGCCAGCGCACACGGCGGTCGCTTTGGGCTGATTCCTTCCTCTTGGGTATGACTTATGAGCCAGTTAATGGTATTTGCTATTAGATGTTTTTCTCTTCATCTCTTCCCCAAGAAGTTCTGACATTTTTCACTCCTCTTATTGTGTGATTCAAAAGATACGTTTCTTGAAAGCAGCAATTGTAAATCAGAAACATAGCTTTGGTATTTTATCCCCAGCTACTTTCCATGGAAGATGTGCACATTCAGAAAAAGGGCGGTAAATTACTGGGCATCTACCCAAAAGAACAAAAGACACTCTATAAAAAAGACAATTGCACGCGAATGTTTATAGCAGCACAATTCACAATTGCAAAGTTGCCCATCAATACACGAGTGGATTAATAAAATGTGGAAGGGGCACTTTTGAGGCAAGAAATCAGCCTAACATTGATGAAGGAGATGGTGCTGGAGAGGATGGAGAAGGGGCTGGAGAATCAGGGTCTGACTCTGTTACCGGAAGAGGGGAGCTTAGCACTGAAGTCAGCTTCTTGAAAAAGGTGTCTAGGGCCGTTGGCACAGGCTTTTTCTTTTTCTCATCACAAATGGACTTGTAGTAGCTGATGTTCTCACTGCACGGTAGACCTTTGTAAATGTTAGGATCTGGCTCCTCAAGCTTAGCAAATCCTGCTTCAGTGAGACATAAGGCTGCAGCTCATTCTTGTGTCATAACCTTCTCAGCTCCAGATCTTCTGATTCTTTGCATTTTTGAGTTTCTATCAGCGACCTCTGCCACCTATGAGACTAGCTTTTAGGGCAAAGATGCTGCACAAATCAACCACATATGCCATGTGGGTTTCTGGATATGAATGGGAGAAACTAGCTCCCCAATTAATAACTTAATTATTGAACTACAAATTATTCTTATAGGGAACCCTGAGAGCCGGTTCTTAAGTGTGGATCACCGTAAGTCTATTCGCCCCTAACCGAGGGACTGCCTGTATTTTGTGACAGCAGCCCAAGGACTCAAACATTTAACCTGGCTGAGAAGTGTCAGTCTTTCATGAAAAAGAAACCAATGTGACAACATCTTGGATCTAAGTCTTGGCTTGTTCCTTTTTGAAAAGGAAACCTCTGCAGGGGGGTGATAGAATATTCACTACCTTTTAATAATCAAATTCCTGCATGTCACCTGCTGAGGCTCCTCTTCTCTACCAAGCAGCACAGGTCAGAATGACACAGCACTGGGGCCCATAACTTACTTGACATTGCCCTGTGTCCTCATTTTTGTTCCGTCTTCCCTCTGGCAACATCCCAAGGCAGAGAGACCTGTTCTTCACCTCCCCAAGAGTAGCCCTGCTGTTTCTACTTTGTGCCAAGAGACTCCTACATGTAACAATAGACTTCATTCCACTTGGACTCTGAGGGATCCAAGAGGGACCACTTAACCACAAGCTTACTGCAGAGCAAACCCTCTGCTAGTCCCTTTCCATGGAAGAGGAGTCTGCTACCATCTGTACGTGACAAGAGCAAATGGCTAAGGGACTGTTTAAGTCACTGTATAAGGATTTATTCTGCCTTCAGAGATTGAAAAAGAGGCACATTTTATGCCTTTTCCACACCTTCCCTGTTTCTCTCTTACCTTCATTTGTCCTCAATAAAGTACAGAGTTAGCAACAGGCCTCTCAAATGTCATGCAATGAGGAAACACACTAGAGGTGCAGGAGTGGCAGAAAAATAGCAAGAACTGCATTCCCTCCTCGCATCCCCCACTCTGTCCCCAGCTCCCCAGATGTCAGTGTGCCGTGGAACTATAAGAATGCACAGCGATCTGGGTCAAAGAGCTAAGTCGCAACTCACCAGCTGTGGGACCCAGAGAAGCCCTTCTCTGAGTGTCTGGTCACTCATTAGCAAAGTGGCAGCAATCACATCGTGCCTGTGAGCACTGCATGAAATAACGTTGTGGAATATTGGGCATATTACAAGGGCCCAATCCTGTGAGGGCTCTTCCCTACTGCCTTGGGTTCTGGGGATTGTGTGTCACCTGTTTCATACCACAGGTGAAAACATAACCACATCTCTATGGATGCCATAAAGGTAGAGAGACACATTTTTAAAAGGATGTATGACCATAGGAAACACATCTGGTTTTCCCTATGCCTTGCTGTAACCTACGATAGGGTTGTCAGGTAAAACACAGGGCAGCCAGATTAATATGTTTTTCGTTAAGAATGTCCAAATATTGCATAATATAGACTTATACTAAAAAATGTATTTGTTGTTGATCTGAACTTCAAATTTAACTGGATGGCCTGTATTTTCACTTACTATGTCCTGCAAGCTACGTGTGCACATGTATCTCAGCATTCTGTGTCTTTACCTGGCTGAGGAGTACAAGAGCTCAAGGGCACCCATCAAATTAGGTTGGCCTAATTTGGATCCAAAGTTGTGGTGACTGTTCTGTGTAATCTTAATCATGTTTTAGGCCACTTTGGATACATATTAACAAGCTTCAGGCAAACAGATACAAATATCCTTTTATATTATATGTAGATTTGCCAAAAGCAATACAATAGCAAAATGAAAACAGAGCAGCTAGAATCATATAAATAAACCATCACTACCTTTTCATTCAGAGGCATCAATCTATAAAGGAAATTTAAAGTTTTTGTTATAAGAGTGAGAAGATATACTTTTATGATATGTAGATTCGCCAGCAGCAATGTGAAAACAAAATGAAAACAAAGTGGCTAGAACCCATAGCAGGCTTGTTACTTCCCTATTCAGGGCATTAATCTCCAAAGGAAATTTTCATATTTTTTGTTTGTTTGCTTTAAGAGTCTTTGTCTTTGCTAACATAAGAAAT
The DNA here is from genome assembly GCA_963574885.1 of Lepilemur ruficaudatus. Taxonomy (NCBI): domain Eukaryota; kingdom Metazoa; phylum Chordata; class Mammalia; order Primates; family Lepilemuridae; genus Lepilemur; species Lepilemur ruficaudatus. The sequence goes on from CAUYRT010023953.1 coordinate 49,442, forward strand.
TGGAGAAGAAAACTTCCGAAAGGACAGGCAAGAGTTGTCCAAATCTAAATAGAAGATCCAATGTGTCCATCTGTGGCTACCCTTTTTTATTTAGAAAAAAAGTGGCTCCTTTAAGGTAAAGGCAAGTAGATTCTGAGAAGAATATCCAGTGGGAAAATCTGAGATCATAGACCAGATTCCATAACAAGATTGTTTTTAAAGCATCTAGAAGTTTGCTGTTCTCTTGTTTTAGCTATCTACTGCTGTGTAAAAACCCTCTCTCCTTCTTCGCAAAATGGCTTGAAAAATAATCACCAGTTATTATCTCTCACAATTCTAAACCTCATTTGGGCTTAACTGGAGGTGCTTCTGCCCCTCATTTTCCTGGCTGGACTGCTGCAGCCTAGACTTGCTCAAATGGCTGATGTTTGGTAGCGCTGGCGGCTGGGAGCTTGGCTGGGAGCTCGGCCGGGGCTGTCAGCTGGAGAGTGCGCCGTCTTCTACCTGGACTCTCCACATTGCCTGAGCTGCTCTCTGTGCAGCAACGGGGCTCAAGAGAGAGTGCTTCCAGTGCACAAAAGCTGCACGTTTCTTAAGGTCCGGACTTGCAAGTTATGCGGGGACACTTCTGCCATGTTCTGTTAGTCAAAGCAACTCCAAAAGCCAGCCCACATTCAACAGGAGGGAAATACGTCTCACCTCTAGATGAGAAGAGTGGCAGGAAAAGTTACTGCCATCTTTAACTGTCCCCAGTTCACCCTGCGGACACACGTTATTTACATTCCTCCCACATGCAAAACATACCCCCTGCATCCCTAGAACCACACAAATCTTATCCAATTATAACATCAGGTTTAAGCTTGAAGGCTAGGATCTTGTCACTTAATCAGGTCCAAAAGCTTATGAGAAACTTACCTTGAGATAGCGTTCCTGTAATAGGGTTTGAATTAATTAGATGGTTTGTGAATTAGAGACATAATTTAGCATATAACAATAATGGGGCAGGTATAGGACTACTGCGGTACAAAGTCATGTTCAAAAAGGACGGAGATTGGAGGTGTATAAACATCACTGCTCCGTGGAAATTCTAAAGTCCAGCTGGGCGGCGTCCTTACTCCCCCTGCTCCGGGGGCAAGAAGTGAATGTTGATTGGAGCCTAGTTTGGTTTCCCGGTGACGGTTCTTCTAAGATCTTAGCTTTGTTGGCTGGGCCCTTGGCTCTACCCTCTGAGTCACCTCTACTATATTGACTATATTTTATTATTTACTGTATTCTTAATGCTCTTGGCATCTGGGGACTTGATCCTGGAGACACTGCTCCTCCCAGTGCAAGCTAATTCCTAGAGATTGCAGATTACTTCCCTGGGAACATGCCTTTGGTACACAAACCAAACAGCCACCTGTTTATCAAACTCTCACACATCAATATTCCCCCTGCCATTAAATTACCCGAGGGCTAGATTACAGGCCCACCCCTGTAGCCCAGAGCCTGCCTGAATTTATTCAAACTATCCATTCCCGCACTTACTCTGCAGTCTAACTCCCCTGTCTTGTCCTTCCCTTCCTGTGAAAACCCCAATAGAGCTGTTGGCCATTCTTCCCCCCACACCCCTCTCTGACCTCCTGACCATCCCTGGCCCTGCCCCATGTGGCCCTGCATGGCCTACTGCTGTGCTTGCAGTTTCTAGGGATCTGTGAATAAACTTATTCCTTTATGACAGTCATTTCTATGCCTGTTGTCTTACCATACCTGACTTAAATAAACCCTGCGCACATTTGAATGCATCTGCTTTTACATAAGAATTACTTCTTATTCACAGCAGAATCATTTTCTCGCACTATTTGGTGTCTACAGAAGTTTGGGAGTAGAGAGGCCTCCTCGTTTCCTGTTAGTTGGGGTTTAATCAAGGAAGGCGATCCACTCTGAGTCCTATGGGATTTGGGATTTATTATAGGAATTGGACTTTGTGCAGCTGTGAGAAGTCTGGTGGTTGAGTGGGTCTAGAAGGGGAAGGGGGGTGATCAGAGGAGCGTGACGAGCTGGGTGTCCTGGAGAAATGGGGCAAGTGGACAGGCTGCGGCTTGCTGAGGAAGCACCAGAGTGGACCGTGACGGCGGTCTGGGGGGGATGTCTACTTGTATAGCAGCTGCTTTTGTGTGGTTGCTGCCTTTGAGTGACTGTAAGGAAGTGTCTGCTGGTTGGCAGAGCGGTGCCTGGAAGAAGAGCTGAGCACAGAGCGCAGGAGCATGAGGACCGGTTAGAAGCCACCAGGCACTTCTGTGTTTGATTTTCACCAAATCTTTGGCCAACTTGCCTGTACATAAGACAATCGGGTTTTTCCTCCTTTGCTGCAGACAGAGCTTCCCACTGCCTCTGACATGAGACTTTATTTCTCCTTTCCTTGACCCTCTGGGGACAGAGCTGATTCAGAGCATCTGAGTCACCCTCACTCTCCCGGTGTTATCCCCTCCTCCTTTGCCCTGTGGTCCAAGAGAGAAACTTAATTGATAGGGCTGTAATATAATCTAAATTCTGACCTTCCTTGAGCTCATTCCTCCCTTCCCCTTCCCTCCCTCCTTCCCTTTCTTCTTGTTTCCCTGCCCTCTCTCCTTTCTTTATCCGATGCCTGTGCACTGACCAACAATGACACATGTCACATTTGCTAGGTACTGGGGAAGATCACAATATGAGTTGTGTCTTCACTTATCTGCATCTGCCCACCTTGTTCATTCATCCAACAGTTGTAATTCGAAGTAGTATTTGCAGGACTTTGTGCTAATGTTTGGGAGGCATCAGCTCATTCTCTTGTAGAAGCCGTAAGACAGAAACACTTACTAATAGGCAAAGCAGATACTGAAGAGGCCACAGGAGAGTTGAAGACAAACTGTTTTAAGGAATTGCAGTTGAAAGGATACATTAAAGTCAGATTATGGGAGTCTTTTAATGCTTGTCTAAGGACTTGGGCTTTTTTCTGGGCCTAATGGAAAGTCATTAAAGATTTTTGAGTTGCAGAAAGCTATAGTAAGAGTTGAAGTTTAAGAAAATTTATCAGGCAATGCCATGGATGCATTAGGAAACGGGGATGACTGGAGTTAGGATTATCAGCTATTAGTTGGGGGCTGAGGAAGAGAGAGCTCTCACTGGGTCATTTACGAAACAAACCTTAGAGCTGTGGTGTGCGTGGCCCTGGGCTGACTGCAGATATGTCTGAGCTTTCACAGCCGCGGACATGGGAGGTGCTGGGGAATTGCTGTGCCATCCTGTTGATGTTAGTGGGGTTCAAGACTTAGAGCCAGGCCGCTGGGCTTTAAGGCCCACCGGAACACAGGGGATATGCAGGACTCAGGAGTCAATGTCACACAAGACAAATCTGCTTGGTCACACAAAGGCAATAAACTGTTCTCTTGGCCATGTCCCCTCTGACAAATGAAACTTCTCTTGCAACCAGATCAATAGTCACTGAGCTAAAGATTGCTGGAGATAATTTTTAACTCAGTGGAGCCTATTTCCTATAAATCATATTTATTTTTACTTCTACTTATTCACAAATATTGGTTAAACGTGTGCTGTGGCCCCAGGACACACAGCGCCTTGATGGTGGTAGAGTTGGGGGTGTGTTGGGGAAGGAACAAGGGTCTGTGCTGGGGAATTTATCAGGGGCAATAGGGCAGGTCCTTTCAATGCATAGGGGCCCCTCATGTCGGGCTGAGTGCCCAGGCCAGCCCATGGGGAAATAATGAAAATTAGGACAATTCTGTGAGCTTTTCATGAACTAAATATGTAACATGAGTCATGTAAAGACTGTTCTTTATTTTGAGATGATGTCTTTCCTGTTGCTGGCTGTTTTGTTTTAATGTCCTTTCTTTTATAAAATGATGGTGATAGTAGATAATAATCATTTCCTTCCTTCCTTCCTTCCTGCCTGCCTGCCTGCCTGCCTTCCTGCCTGCCTTCCTTCTTTCTTTTTTAAATAAAAAATTCCCTTACTTGGCAAAATAAAATATTGGTGACCTTATGCTAATGCCCTGCCTCCCTCTCTGGTCCTTGACTCTAGGGTAGGAATCGCTACTTAGGGAAAGAAGGCTGCACATGTGTTTGATCCTGTTCAAATGTTTATTACAGTCTTGAAAAGGCAATAATGGTGTTTCTACCAAGCTTCTGCATTACAAGAACAGGTAAGGGTGTCTAATATGTAGGTATCTAGTATGCTGGATCAGGATTTAAAACCTGAAAAAATTGCCAGCACCATCAGGAGATGGGTTACGGACGTAGCTGGCCACATAGCAGAAGGTGGTGGCTGAGGTCTCGGCAGCAGATTCAGACACAGACAGACACTGGGTGTGGCAGTGGCCAGCACACTCCCAGAGCAGCACTGACAGATGGGGGAGTCCAGGAAAGAGTGTCCAGGATTCTGAAACCATCGTTTCAGAATAGAAAACAAGTGGAAGACTTTGGTGTTTCCTAAGAAAAGAGATGGCTTAGGGTAAAAAGGAAAGAATAGCCTAAGAATGCTCATAAAAATGTCATAGTGTGGCACAACAAAGACTTTTATGCTTTTTGTGGGTCCCAACAGGGGGCAGAGCTAAGGATAGTGGATGGAGACTCTAAGAAACCCAGTTTGGTCTCACTGTCAGGAGGAAAAAAAGAGTTCTCTCTATATTAGCATTTTTCCCAAATGAAATCTATTGTCCCCTTGTCTACCTAGTTAATTTAAAGTTCAACAACCAGACCTCATGCTGAAAATTTTGGTGCATCCCCAAACCTGCATCCAGTACAGTGGCTGGCTCCTACTGAAAGGTAAGTCTACCTTTATAAGTCCGTAATAAACATTTGAGAATAAAATGTATTTTCTTTTTAAAATGATGGTGATATGGAAACAAGCCAAGTGCCCATCAATACATGAGTGGATTAATAAAATGTGGTATATGTATACCATGGAGTACTATTCAGCTATAAGAAACAGTGGTGATATAGCACCTCTTGTATTTTTCTGGATAGAGCTGGAACCCATTCTACTAAGTGAAGTATCCCAAAAATGGAAAAATAAGCACGACATCTACTCACCAGCAAATTGGTTTCACTGACCAACACCTAAGTGCACATATAGGAATAACATTTTTCCAGCATTGGGCAGATGGGAGGGGGCAGGAAGGGATGGGTATATACATACATAATGAGCTGATGCATACCATCTGGGGGATGGACACACTTGAAGCTCTGACTTGGAGGGGAGGAGGAGCAAGGGCAACATACATAACCTAAACATTTATACTCCCATAATATTCTGAAATATAAATAATAAATAAAAATAAAAACACAATTTCAAAAAATAAAATAATAGTGATAGTAGATAATAGTATTGTCCTTCCTTCTTTCCTTCCTTCCTTCCTTCCTTCCTTCCTTCCTTCCTTCCTTCCTTCCTTCCTTCCTTCCTCCCTCCCTCCTTTCCTTCCTTTCTTCTTTCCTTCCAGATAAAAACCATGTGCAGCCTTTTTTCCTAAAGTAATGATTCCTACCCTACAGTCTTGGACCAGAGAGGAAGGCAGGGCACTAGCATAAGGTTGCCAATATTTTATTTTGTCACTGCTTCAGTGTCAATTTGTGCCCAGCATGAGAGTTTCTCCCAAAATCCTTTTTGAGCTCAGTCAGTATAGTTGACCCACAAGTAAATATTTCCCAGGACACTAAAATCTTAACTCATATTCATTGAGGTATATGACCTTTTGGAGGCCAAAACAGCCTCTGCCTCAATTTCTCCACATGTGTATAAAGAAATCCCCAGGATTCCATGAGCCTAAATGGTGAATACTTGGAGATATTTAAAGAGAGGATGTTTTGTGACGCATCCCTTTCTGACACTTATTGACACTGACATTGACTCAGCAATGATTGAGGCTTGATGGAGCTGGTCTGAAACCACAGGAAGGCTGGAAGTTGGCTTGTGGGGGTCAAGAAAGGTTTAGTAGAGGAGTTGGTATTTGTACTTAATTTGCCAGATGGGTAGAGGGTTGGGGCAGGAGGTGAGAGTGGAGGGCATGGATAGACCAACCTGGAAGTGTTAGGAACAAGGTGCTTTGAGGGCAACTAAAGATGGAAGTCAGTATGATGTAAGCACAGATTTTGAAGGGAAGAGGTTGAGGTGATAGAGTGAAGCCTACACAAATAGACAAGGGATCACGTTGGTCTTACAGGGAAGACTAAGCGGTGGGTAACATCCTGGGAGTAACTGGGCCTCTTCTCAGGGTGACCTCTTCTGTGGATCATGGAGACGTCTAATGTATGACTTTCACATCATTAAAACCCATGTGTAATTAGATAATCTTCTAAGTATGATGTATCCAAAGGGGCTGCCATGTAAGGACTGATGTGTTGTCTGCCATCTGGGAGACAGAAAATTTCAAATCATGTTAGAAAAAGATATTTATTTTCCCTTTTGAAACAAATGTTTTCCCTCCTCTCATCTCTGCCTGTTTCTCTCATTTTGTTGACAACAGAATCACAAATTTGACAAATGAGCAGGTGATCTTCCTTTAGCCTAACAACAAAGGCAGTTTTTTAAAAAAACATGATTTCAGAAATGAGTTTACCTTCAGAAATCTTTCTGTTTCTAAATCTGTGACATTTCAGGTGGGCTTCCATTGTGGAGAGTAAACACTGCAAACCACCATCCCTTCATCTTGCAAGCCTTTTAAAACTGAAATCTTTTGTATGTGAGAAGCATGTTTTGATGAATTTTTTAAAGTGAGATTCTCTTCACCTCACATTCATCGGCAGATTTTATAACTTCATGGAAAACCGATATCAGAAATTGGGAAGAGTCCTAGAGCCATCAATATAAAATGCTTAAGGACCCCAATGGTTTGAATGAATTAATTAGAAGCCACAGCCTGAGTCCAGGATTCCACTTCTCCCCTTGTCTTTTTCAGTAGAAAGTGTAAGAGAAATAATTATTCTTAAAGCCAGCAGAGCAAGAAAGGATTGTCTAGAAAGGATGGAAGTGCTGGGGTAATGCCAAGAAGAAAATTTGTAGTCCATCTTCCCAATGAACATACGCAGGCAGCCTGGCCCTACCACACATGCTAGAGTGAAGGGCTGGATGGGCAGACAGGAATGATGTGGAGTCATGATAAAGCAGAAGTGAAGGTGGCATCTCTCCACCATGCCAGCCCCAACCACATGTGAGCACCACCAGACACAGGGCTTATAATGCTTTTCATAAGAAAACGACCTAGAGAAACAGCATGGGACACGCAGCACAGAAAGAAAGGTGAAAAGGAGATAAGTTTGCAAAGACTGGAGAATGCTAGAAATACAATAGGGAATAATAGAGTGCAGTGTGGGAGGGCCGTGCCCACACGGCCAGCCAGTACAGTGCCATCTGACCCACAGGAGAATGCCCTGCTGCCCCACAAACCCCCACACCCACTCAGACAGGGACATGCCTGAAGTTGGTGCAAAGTCGTGGCATGGGAAAACAGGCTCTGTGGAGAGGAGACAATAGCAGGAAACATTTTGAACTCCCCAGTGCTCTGTGCTGGGACCACACTGGGCAGGGGAGAGATTGGGCTGAGTGGTCACTTTCCATGACTGAGACTATATGAGGGAATTTGGAGACAGGTACCTCACCACTGGTGGGCAGCAGGATCAGAGCACAGGAGGTGAATGCCGCAAAGGGGGCTCTGCCTCTGGAAGCCCCTGGCAATTTGGTCAGCTCAGAGGGGGACAAAAAGAGCAGGGCCTTGTGCTAGGCAGATGGGAGACTATGGGACTGTGATCCAGAGGTGACAGCTGGTGGCCTGTTGATTCAGCCTGCCAGATGGGCATCTGCCAATTCTTGAGTGGTTGTACCCATGGCTAGCTCTCCAGGGGTGGGCAGCCTCCATCTTTGGGGTCCCCAGCCCGGAGACATGGCTGTGCTACATGAAGCAACAGCCCCCACCCTTCCCGGGGACTTTCATGCCTAGCGTGGCAGACTCTGCCCTTGGTGATGGGGAGAAGCAAGAAAAGCTGCTTTCTCTGTGCAACTGGCATTAACCTGCAGGACTTTGGTGCTGAAAAATAGTCAGCCTGTTGATTCTCCCTGCTGGACCGGTTTAAGTACTTGAATAAGAACATAACTCCAGAGCTTGCTCTCTGGGTCTGGGTGGCCACTAGCATTGGGATTTGTGGACAGGGAAGGAAAAACCTGGCCAGAGACCTCAGCAATTGCACCAATTGACCCGTACCATCAGGAGTAGCCCTCCAAGTGTGGTAAAAGAGCCCTGAATAACATATTAGTGGCTCCTCGTAGCAGCAGATCAAGCAACCACAGAAGCACACACACCCAGGCTTGCGCACCAGCTTCTATCTGTCTTGCTCCTACCCCCACCTTAATGGGGAACAGGGTCCAAATAACTCTTGGGAATGACAAGGTCCCTCCCAAAGATTGGGGCATTTGCATACTCCATCTGGGGGACCAGAGCCTACCTCAGAGATGTCAGATTACCTCGATAACTGGTTCCTCTGCACAAACTACAAACAACAGAGAGTGTAATCCAATAGCTTAACACAGTGCCTTCCATCTCAAGCTATTAGAGGGAAGTGGAGTCATAACCACAAGTGTGATCCACCAGCTTGGAGCTAAAGCTGGAGACCAAACTCACTAGTCTCTATTGGCAAGAGGTGAAGACAACAGATCAGACGTAAGCCAACTTGCTAAAATACCCCTAAGACAATACAGGACCAGTGCACCTCTCCCCAGCACTATCAAGGAATGACCCCTGGGGACTTTGTAATAGGGTCATAAACCAGTACTAGCACCCCAAGCTCATGACCAAGAAGCCTGATGAGAAAGAATCAGCGAAAGAATGCAGGAAACATGAAAGATCAGAAAGAAAAATCACCCCCAAAAGAAATCATTAGATCCTCAATAACAGATAACAACATAAATGAAATGATTAAAATGACAGAGGAAGAATTCTGAATGTGGATTGTAAGAAAATGCAATTGAATTGAAGGGAAAAGAGAAAACAAACAAAAGAAGCCACAAGAACAATACAAGAAATGAATACAAAATTCTCTAAAGAAATTGAAATATTATGAAAGAACCAATCAGAAATACTGGAAATGAAAGAGGCATTCAAGGAACTAGAAAACACACTGGAAAGCCTTAAGAATAGGATGAATCATTTAGAGAAAAGAATCTCAGAGCTTGAAGATAAAGCCTATGTGCTAAACAAATCAGATGAAGAAAGAGAACACAGAAGAAAGACACATGAAAGAAACATAAAAGAAATGTGGGATTATGTAAAACAAGAATAACAGATATTCTGGAGAGAGAAGAGGACAATACACAAGGTCTGGAAAAATCTATTTTTTGGAATAATGAAGGAAAACTTACCTGGCCTGGACTAGATATCCAGGTAAAAGAAGCACACAGAATTCCTGGGAGACTCAATGTGAAAAAACAATCACTTGACACAGTTACTAGGCTGGACAAAGTAAACACAAAAGAGGCAATCCTTTGAGCAGTAAGACAAAACCAGCAGATAACCTACAAAGAAAACCTATCAGACTAACTGCAGACTTCTCGACTGAAAGCTTACAAGCTAGAAGGAACTGGGGACCCATCCTAAATCTTCTAAAACAGAATAACGGCCAACCTAGCATTCTTTGTCTGGCAAAAATAAGCTCCATCTTTGAAGGAGAAATAAAGACTTTTCCAGACAAGCAATCATTGACAGAATTTACAAAGACACTTGCACTGCCGGAAGTACTCAGACCTGCATTTTACACTGAACAGCACAATAGACACACACCAATGTAAAATCACTCAAGAGTTAAAGTCCAAAACCCTGACTCCAACAATGATTTGAGAGGTAAAAAAAAAAAAAAAAAAATAACTTATTCAGCAGTATGAACAGAAATCTATCCCAAATATCAATTCTCTCAATAAATGTAAATGGCTTGAATTGTCCACTGAAGAGACACAGACTTGCTGAGTGGATTAAAAAATCACAAGCCAAGTATCTGCTGTCTCCAGGAAATTTACCCACAAACGTGCTTTCAGACTCAAGGTAAAGGGTTGGAAAAAAGATCTTCCAGACAAATGGAAACCAAAAGAAAGCTGAAGTTGCCATTCTTATATCAGATAACATAAACTTTAAAACAGTAAAAGTAAAGAAAGACAATGATGGTCACTATATAGTGATGGAGGGAAAAATCCAACAAGAAGACTTAACAATTTTTAATATTTATGCACCCAACACAGGAGTGCCCAGATACATAAAGCAAAGGCTGTTTGATCTAAATAGCATGATAAACAGTAATGCCATAATAGCTGGGGATTTCAATACCCCACTGACTGAACTGGACAGATCTTCCAAGCAGAAAATGAGCAAAGAAACAATGGACTTAAACAGAGCTCTAGAACAAATGGGTCTAACAGACATCTACAGAACATTCTACCCAAATAAAACTGAATATCTATTCTTCTCATCAGCTCATGGAACTTTCTCTAAAATTGATCACATCCTAGGCCACAAAACATATCTCAACAAATATAAAAAATAGAAATTATATCATGTATTTTCTCAGACCACAGTGGAATAAAATTAGAGATAAATTGCAAGAGAAACATTCGCTACTTCACAAAATCATGAAAATTAAACAATCTATAGCTGAATGACTATTGGATCAGGGAGGAGATCCAGATACAAATCAAAAGATTCTTCAAACTAAATGATAATGGGAACACATATTATCAAAATCTGTGGGATACAGCAAAAGCATTCCTGAGAAGAAAACTAATAGCATTAAATGCTCACATTTGAAAGACAGAAAGTTCACAAATCAACAAACTAGTAAACTGTCTCAAGGAACTGGAAAAGAAAAGGCAAATAAGTCCTAAACCTAGAAGCAGAAAAGAAATAATTAATATCTGAGCAAAACTAAATACAATCAAGAAGAAAAGAACTATACAGAAGAGTAATAAAATCAAAACTTGGTTTTTCAAAAAGATTAAGAAAATCGATAGCCCTCTTGCTAGATTAACAAAAACTAGAAAGGAAAGGACTCTAATATGCTCAATTAGAAAGGAAAAAGGAGAGGTCACTATAGACATCACAGAAATACAAAACATTATCTTTGAAAACTATAAAAATCTGTATGTCCAAAAACTACAAAACATGGAAGCAATGGACAAATTCTTAGAAACACACAACCTCCCTAGGCTCAATCAGGAAGAAATAGAATTTCTGAACAGACCAACATCAATCAGAGCAATTGAGGAAGCAATTAAAAGCCTTCCAACAACAACAAAAAATTCCCAAACCAGATGAGTTCACACCTGAATTTTACCAAACTTACAGAGAAGAATTCATATCTATGTTGTAGAAATTACTCCGCGATATTGAGAAGGATGGTATTCTCTGCAACTCATTTTTACAAAGCCAATATCACCTTGATACCAAAGCCAGGAAAGGACACAACAAAAAAACTACAGACCAATATTCCTCATGAATATAGATGTTAAAATCCTCAAAAAAATCTTAGCAAACTGAATTCAACAGCACATAAAAAAAAAAAATAAAAAAAATAAAAAAAACCTCATCATGACCAGATGGGCTTTATCCCAGAGACGTAAGGATGGTTCAAGATATGCAAATCTATAAATGCAATTAACCATATAAATAAGAGCAAGAACAAAGACTATATGACTCTCTCAATAGATGAAGAAAAAGCATTTTACAAACCCAGCACACGTTTATTTTAAAAACTCTTAACAAAATAGGCATAGTTGGATCATACCTTAAAATTATTAAAGCCATTTGTGATAAATCCCCAGCCAATATCACACTGAACAGGGAAAATTTGAAAGCATTCCCACTTAGAACTGAAACCAAACAAGGTTGCTCACTATCTCCACTTCTATTCAACATAGTGCTGGAAGTCCTTGCCAGAGCAATCAGACAAGAGAGTGGAATTAAGGGTGTCGAGATGGGGGCTGAAGAAGTCAAACTCTAACTCTTTGCTGTTGATATAATTTTTTTAAATTTATTGTTCACATATCATGCCTTTACTCCATTTTAAGTGTACAATTCAATGATTATTAGTAAATTTACCAAGTTGTACAGCTATTCATATAACTCAATTTTAGGGGATTTCCTTCCCCCTATTGAGACTCCTAATTCCCTTCCCCAACTACATTTCAAGCATCCCCTTCCCCTCCACAGTGCTCACCCCATCCCTCAGATGTGGGTCTACCCCCACCCCCGTATCCCTAGTGAACACCACCACCATGTGAGCACCATAGTGTTAATCAGTACCAATTTGATGGTGAGTACATGTGGGGCCCATTCTTCCGGTCTTGTGTTACCTCACTTCGAATAATGGGCTCAAGCTTAATCCAGGATAATATAAGTGGTGCTAGTTCATTGTCATTTCTTAAAATTGAGTAATATTCCATTGTGAACATATACCATATTTTAACAATCCACTCACGAATTGACAGGCACTTGGGTTGTTTCCATGACCTAGCAATAGTGAATTGTGCTGCCATAAACATTCGGGCGCAGATGTCTTTATCATAGAATGTCTTATGCTCTTTTGGGTAGATGCCTAATAATGCTATTGCTGGATCGAATGGTAATTCTAATTTTAGCTCTTTGAGGAATCTCCAAATTCTTTTCCACAAAGGTTGCACTAATTTTCAGTCCCACCAGCAGTGTAAGAGTGTTCCTGTCTCTCCACATCCTCACCAGCATTTGTTGTTTTGAGATTTTTTGATAGAGGCCAGTCTCGATGGGGTTAGGTGGTATCTCATTATGGTTTTGATTTGCATTTCTCTAATGATTAGAGATGTTGAACATTTTTTTAATATGTTTGCTGGCCATTATTCTGTCCTCTTTGGAAAAGTTTCTGTTCATCTCCTTTGCCCATTTATAAATGTTTTTTTTTAATTTTTTCTTGTTAATTCTTTTGAGTTCTAGGTAGATTCTTGTTATCAGACATTTTCTGGAGGTGTAGAGAACAAATATTTTCTCCCATTCTGTAGGTTGTCTATTTGCTCTAGCGATAATTTCTTTGGCTGCGCAGAAG
>CAUYRT010023954.1:0-179457 GCA_963574885.1 Lepilemur ruficaudatus
GGTAAGCCAAGGAAGAGGAAAATGTGGGATCCCAGAAAAAGTTGATTGTGCATGAGGACAACAGCTACGAACAGGTCCAGAAAGAGACCAGTCCAGCCTGGAGCAAAATAAGGAAACTAGAATAACCCTTCTAGACACAGGGGTAGTTAACAGAATAGAGGTGGTGATGATTGTGAAAAAGCTTGAGGAAATTAGAAAGGTGAAATATAGAAAGCGATAATCCACTCAAAATTATCTTTAGGAGCATTTTCTTTTGAGTATGATAGTGGACGTATCAGGGCTGCTGAGAAGGAAATATAAATACAACACAATCAGGCATTTCTGCTATGACATCATATAGGCATCTCCAAAATATTTTGTGACTCACAAAATCGCACAATAAAAATAATAGAATTTATGGGAAAAATAGGGTTTGGCTGGTGATCAAATCTTATGGAACTTTATGACTAGAGCCCTAACAAAAACAGTAATAATCCTAAGAAAAATATTAGCACAGTTAGCTAATATTTAAATAAATAATTAAAGCATTAGCACAGTTAACCCTTTGCTGGCATTTGCAGCTAGCGTCACAGATTTTTTGTTTTTTTTTAAACAAACAAAATTAAAATGTACCATCTAGGGGCAGCCTCTTCAGTGATACATAAAATATGTATTTGTATATACACAATATATATATATATTGTGTGTGTGTATATATATCTTTTAAACACAGGGGCAATGTCTTTTTTTAACTGACAAATAATAATTGTATATATTTATGGGGTGCTAGGTGATGTTTTGATATGTGTTTACATTGTGGAATGGCTACATCAAGCTAATTAACATAATCATCACTTTATTTATTAATCATTTATTGTTTAGAGACAGGGTGTCCCTGTGTCGCCCAGGCTGAAAAGCAGTAGCATGATTTTAGCTCACTGCAGTCTGGAATTCCTGGCCTCAAGCGATCCTCCTGCCTCAGCTTCTTGAGGAGCTAGGACTATAGGTGCACACCACCACACCTAGCTAATTTTTCTTTTAAGAGACAGAGTTCTCACTATATTGTGCAAGGTGGTCTTGAACTCCTGGCCTCAAGCATTCCTCTTGCCTTAGCCTCCCACTGTGCTGGGACTACAGTTATAAGCCACCAAGCCCAACTTCATATTTATTTTGTGTGTGTGGTGAGAATATTTAAAACCTAATCTTTACATAATTTTGGAATTTACAATGCAGTATTATTAGTTTCAATCACAGGAGCGATGTTTTTGCAAGAGCTAATACATCTGCATTTGCAACTTCCCTTGATCACTTAGTTATAGAAGCCACTAAACCCACCTCTTGTTGAATAGATGAAAGGCGCCTCTCCAGAAGTTTTGATTTCTTAAGATCTTTACATAATACCAAAGGTTTCTCCCTAATTGTGAGTAAATGTGTACTTGATGGCTTCCAACATTAACGTGCTGTAAAAGAAATCATCTGTGAACCGACACAACTTCCATGACCTGACTTCTATTCATGAGTTGCATATGCAGCAGAACAAACCGTTCCTGGCTCTGCAGGGAACAAAACTGGCGTGAGCATAACAGCATAAACACCGTGTACTGGTTTTCAACTTTCAGAATCAACCTACTGATGAGTGCGATACCTCTACTCTTCTCTTCGGCTCCACTATTAATATCGTCAACTTAAGATTGCGGAGTCCCCAGACAGAGTCTCTGGGGGACAGGGCAGGAGGTGGAGGTTTCAGCATGGCCCCTGCTGCAGGGTGGGGTAACGGAGAAGGGCAGTTGCTCATTTTGGAAGGAATGGGGGCGTGGGAGGGAAGAAGAAGAAATGAGACAAATCCTCATCCATTCTAGACAGAATGTAATGTTGATAACTCAAATAAAAGTAAATGACAGAAACATGTTATATGGCAACGTGGTGGTAGCTGCTAACGTCCCTAGATAGAGGAACTAGTTCAAGTCGGTTGTCTTTGGCATAAGAGCCTAGAGGAATGGCTAGGAGAGGGGGTGGAGGAGGTCAAGGGACTGTGGCTTTTCTTCGTGAACCTTCATCGATTATTTAATTTTTTGAACGAAATGTGCCTGTCAATATGATGAAAAGTGAAAAGAAATTAACTTAAAAAGATTTGCTCTTATCCTGCCCCTACAGTTCTATAAGCAGAATTCTAAGAAATTCTGCTTCTGGTGGGTACAAGACTACGTATTTTGAAAAAGATCCACAGATCTTTTCAACGTTCATTCAAGGTCAAAACCTACTGCTCTGGTCCGCTAATGCAGAGTGAGAGGGTTACAGCGTGCAACTTATTTGATTTAGAATCTTTCCTTTCTCGTTTTTCAGAGAATGTTTTATAGGATGTGTGTGCTATGAAAAATTCCTTAGGAAATGCAGACCTTTTCCAAATGCACATGACTCTCTTGGAGACGAGGAAGGGGAAGAATATTTTAACTGAAAGAAACCATGGTAATAAACACCTGTGGTTTGGTTATCAAAACTGCCAGCCTCCCATCACTAAGGTAAGAACTTCTAGGTCTTTTCTCAGGGGAAGAGACAGGTAGTACTAATGTATGGGCATACCTTCAATGGCTCGTCTTGTTCATGATGCATATAGGGTCGGGCAGTACAAATTCAGGCTAAGCTGCCAGGCCCATGCAGGGCTCTTGCTCACGAAGCAATTTCTGTGGGGTGAAGCTCATGCAGTTTACGCCAAAGTGCTCCCCGGCTGCAGGGGGTTGGAAGTCCTGCATGCACAGAAAACGGCAGGGCGGGTCTAGTCACAGCGAGCAGAGAAACAAGGATTCTCCACACTGGCAAAAATCGAGGCCAGGCCAAGAGTTTTGAAAAGTCTGAGCAAGACTGAGCTGAATGACATCTATTTCCTTGAAGGCTTTGCAGCTTACAGGGCCACCAGACACTCGAAACCAAGCACGTTATGATGGGAGAGGCATCACCCAGCCCATCCCAGGGTGGGAAATTCTGAAGCAACGTGCCACTCCAGGTAGGCCCAGCTCTGCTCCCTATTTGCCTGTTCTTTCTGTTCCTTTGCTTCTTTCTTTCTTTTGAGACAGGGTCCCACTCTGTCTCCCAGGCTGGAGTACAGTGGCATCATCATATCTCACTGCAACCTCAATCTCCTGGGCTTGAGCAATCTTCCTGCCTCAGACTCCTAAGTAGCTGGGACTACAGGTAAGCACTGCCACGCCTGGCTATTATTTCCTATTTTTCTATTTTTAGTAGAGATGGGATCTTGCTCTTGCTCAGGCTGGTCTTGAACTACTGACCTCAAGTGATCCTCCCGCCTAGGCCTCCCAGAGTGCTAGGATTACAGGCGTAAGCCATCGTGCCTGGCTTGTTCCTTAGCTTCTTTATCTGTAAAATGGGGGTGGGGAAAGGGATGGATTGACTGACTTCTAATACCCCTGCCACCTCTGATAGCCCAAGATTCTATGTTCTCCAAAGGTGAGGAATGTTCAGGAACACCCTAGTTTCTATCAGGCAAGACAACTAAAAACTGGAGGGAGAAGAAGAGGTGAGAGGCAATGCCTCCTGACTTGTATTCCTTAGACCCCAGGCTTTCTGGGAGAGACCCCCCCTTCTCCTTTCCAGAAAGATCTCTCTGTCCTTTCAGGGAAGGGAAGGTGATTGCTGCTAGTCAATGCAGAGACTTCACAGAAGCACAGGAACAAATACGCAGTTCTTAACAAATACTCAATTTCCCCAGAAGTGCTCAGCGGCCTGCGGGGAGCGGGCTCTCTGCTGACCCAGATAAGCGGACCCAGGGCTCTGTGATGTCGGCATGAGGTACTTCAAGGTGCCTCTCACCACGGGACATTGGGAGGCCGGGCGGCCCTGTCCAAACACAAACACGCTGGCAGTGGTGTTCCTACCTACACAGATGAGAACACAAAGGCGACTTTGCAGCTAATAAGATCCTCTGGTGTTTGTAGCATTAAGCAGGTAAGGTCATTAGAACTCTTCTTTATAATACACTTCCTCCCCTCGTTCTGATGGAGTAAAAATAGGCTGAAGGAGCTGATTTTATTTCCCATTTAAGTTAATTCAGTGGAAGTAGGGTTTTTTTTTTTTTTATTCTTCTTTATGCGTGTGTGTGTGTGTGTGTGTGTGGAAGGGATGGGGGCGGCCTGGGGGAAGGAGAGCAGTGAGATGATGCTACTGGGTCCCTTGGCTAAAGAAGTAAAATGTCAGGCTTGAAATGGTTTCCTCTGGGGGCTGTTTGTGGAATCAAAACGCCTCTCTGGTTTGCAGTTCTGAAACCCACTACTGTGACTAAAAAAAAAAAAAAACACTTTCAATTTAGAGGGGGAAAAGGCTATACAGCTCCTGGAGTCCCAGCTCAGCTGAGGAAAATGCCTCTGGATGATGTGCACGTCGTGGATTGGGGTTTCAAACACCAGCATTGACCTCAGCCTCGACTGGGGTTGTGTTACTGATCTCGGCGGAGCACCACGCCCCCCCTCCGTCCCCCAGGGGGAGAGGATTGATCGCAGGGTGCAGCTGTGTGGCATGCATGGAGGAGGAAGGACAAAGTGGCCGGTCCCGTGACGAGGGAAGGATCCCAACATGCTCCTGCAATAAACTGCGATCCTGCAAATCAAAGTCTCATCCTTAGTGACTCCCGTCCTCCTGTACTTTGTCAACGCTTTTCTCCTGGGAAGGCTCCATGCTTTGAAGGATGCTCAAGTTAAATCTCTATTTACACCACTTCCAGGAGAGGGGCGTGTGGATAAATGTTCAATCCTCGTTCCCTGCTGTCCTCGGGATCCTGTGCCCACTAGGTTTCCTGGTCTATGGAGACCCACTCTGAGCCTTATTCTGTCTACTCTATTTGGTTCCAAGTGATGGACTAATTAATTATTAATTCATTTAACAAAAATTTATTGAGTGTCTACTATATGCCAGGAGCTGAGTTTGCCTCATGGAACAAAACAGACATAGATCTCTACCCTCCTGAACTGTATATTCTCATGGGGGAAGATGGACAATGACAATCAAAATAATAAATAAGCAAATGCTCACATGCTATAAGGTGACGGCTGCTATGGGAAAGGAAAAGTAGAGTTTCGAAGGAGACATTTGGGGGGCCAGGGTAGGGGTGCTCTGCAACTTGCCAGGGTGGGCTTCTTTGAGAAGGGGACAGTTGGGCAGAGGATGCAGGGAGGCCAGGGACTTGGCTGTGTGGGGACCCGGAGCTAGCGTCTTCAGGCAGAAGGAACCGCTAAGTGCAAATGGCATTCGGGGCAGGGGGTGGGGGAGGAACTGGGGTGTCCAGGGGACACGAAGGAGGCCAGCGTGACTAAATCAGGGTGTGTGGGGGTGGCCAAGGGTGAGTCATGCATAATATCAGAGGGGTTCTGAGGAGCTCAATCCTGTAGGATATTGTAGGTCATCGTAAGATCTTTGGCTTTTATTCTGAGAGAAATGAGAAGCCCTGGAGAATTTTAAGCAGAGGAATGGCGCAAGCTGACAGATTTTTCAAAGGTCGCTCTGGTCTCTGTGTTGAGAATAGAGGGCAGGTGTAGAGCGGGGAGATGGTAGAAGGAGGAGAGAGATGATGGAGACTCGAAGCTGAGCAGCAGAGGTGGAGGCAGGGAGAAGTGGGCCGTTTCCAAAAATAGTTTGGAGATGGAGCCAAGCAGCCAGTTGATTGCTGTGGGTTGGTGGTAGGCTGAGGTTTTGGAAAGAGTTGAGTTCCTCACAACTGAGATGGAGGAGAGGCATTGCTGGGAAGAGCTTGAGTTTATTAAGAGCTATTATTTAGGCGTGTTGCGTCTGAGATGGTTGTAATAGACATGCAAGTGGAGAGGCTGAGCATGCAATTGGAGAGATAGGTCCAAAGTTCCAGACAGATGTCTGGGCTTTAAATATAAACTTGGAAGTTATTTGCATACACATGATATCTAAATGCCATGAGACTGAGTGAATAAAGATGGAGAAGGGAACAGGACCACAGGCACTCTTGGGTGCGGGACCCTGGTGCACTCCAGTGTTGGGAGTTTGGGAGGAAGAGAAGAAACAGCAAAGGAGGCTGAGAAGGAGCAAACCTGTGAAGTAGGAGTTTGTGGGTTCTTGGAGGCAGCTACAGAAACACATCACAATCAACAGGTTCAAGTGCCGTGGAGAGGTGAAAGCAGAGGAGGGCTAAGACGTTACCATTCTTTTTAGCAATATGGAGGTCACTGGTGAAGTTTCGAAGGAGCGTTGGAGGCAAACACTCATCTGAATTGGGTCTAGGAGAAAATGGGAAGAGAGCAATGCTAATAATATAGAAAACTCCCTTGAAGGGTTTCTCTACAAAGGAGATCAAAGAGTTGGAGCACCCACTTGCAGAAAAAATAGTGCCATGGCAAGTTTCTGTTTTGTTTGGCTTGGTTTTATAGGGTTTGATTTAGTTTTACCATGGGAAAAATATAGCAATAATTAGTCAGCTAGCCAGTATATGGAATATTATCCATGTCCCCAGTACTGTGCTAGGGCACTGAAGGAGAAATAGAAATTTAAACTACAATCTCAAAGATTTTATAGTTCAGGCAAGGACAGAAATCTTTTAAAAAAGAGAACCAGGGATCTATAGACACACCCAATAGAAATAGCCCATAAACAGGAGTGAAAGTGGGTGATGTACACACTGCTGGTGTCATGGGAGTTAAGAACAGAGAGAGCGTGGGGAAGGCATTTGTCAAATTCAGTAGATGATATTACCGATTAACTATTAAGTGCCCAAGAAGGCATAGACAAACACCGAATTATAGTATGGACAGTATGATAACCTTTTTGGAGAGCTTTCATGATTCCATATATATCTTTGTTGCCCAGGCAATGAAATATTAATTTATTTTGAAGCTATTAATTGAGTACCTATTTTGTATGTAGAACTATGTGAATTACAAAGATGCCTAAATCCATCTCTGCTCTTTATTGTCTAGTAGAAAAACCAAGACAAGGGCATCAATAATACTGGAAGTGCTCCCAGATGGGCAGTCACAGAGCGGTGGGGCACAGGCTGGAGAAGCCAGGCTTCCAGCCCCTTCCTTCCATCTAGACCTTCCATCTCTTCTTTCCCTGTCAATTAAACTGAGAGAGCCATCCCAAATAGTACCATGGCATTTCTAGTGTTTCCTTCTCCTTTTGAGCTTGTGTCTAGACACTATTCAGATTAGTGAAGAAATAGATATGACAGAAAATATTTTTGAGGGCTTCTATGGAGCAAAGTCTGCAATGAGGTCTACAGGACATTACCTGTAATACATTTTGAATGATTTTGCATCATAAGTCACTATGGGCAGAATAGCTCTAAAGCTGGTGAATTCATTACAATTCTCTTCTGCCCTTTGGTATCCCCATTGTAACGGAAAACAACTGATTGTCTACACTTATGGAGAGAAATGCAAGTAATCCCGAATATGGATAAGCCAATTATTTCTATCGGACTCTGCAATGTATCTCAGGGTTCTAGTGAAAATGAATTTATTTGCTATTCTAGAATCATAAGAAAGATCAAACCCAATAATGATGCCATGCTACAAAGGCCAGTTCACGCAGTACTAGAGAAATGTCTATTTTCCTAATAGCATTATTGCAATTCTCTGCTGTCTGTTCTAGCCAAGAGAAGAAACATATCACCTTTCAGACTGTTGCCAGACATCAGCCTAAGCAGGACTGTCTCTGCTTTTCCTGCAGACTGTCGTGTTTACTGACAACATGCTGGATTTGTGATCACCCAAGAGAACCTCTCTGAACACCTCATACAGACAACAGTCTTAGTTATTGCCCAGAGAATAAACCAGAAACTCCACTGTCTTGGCTATGAAATTGTTCACAACCTGCAGAATTTCCAAGATTTGCCTTCTTCCCTGGAGTAATACAAATACCACGGTTCCTCCTCCCATTCCTGGGGCATTCCAGAGGATGGATTTATTCACAAGCCAGAAGGAAGTCCTTACTAAGTGCTGAGCCCTGTGCAAGGTGTGTGAGAGATGAGCACCAGCCCACCTGGCATTCTAGTAGGGGTTCAGACTCATCGATGAGCACCTATAAGAGAGCGCTTGGGGTGACAGGACAGCAGTGTGCATGGAGGAGGTAGGGGAGCAAAGGAGCCCAGGGTGAACTCTTCCTCCGGTGGGGCAGGGAGGGATCCTTAAACTGAGACATGGAAGGTGAATAGGAGATTTCTGGGTCTAGAACTATGCGGAAGAGGGCTTGGTCATTGAGGGAACAGGAATTCTAGGTAGAGGAAACAGTAGCCAAACACAGAGGCAAATAAGCACCAACCACGTGTGCCTGGGCGTGCAGTTGATTGTCCCTCAGATCTTTCCCCATTCACCAGTTTTTCTGTAGATTAGAAGCCATGGCAGAGACAAATCCAAGTTGCCTTTGAGCCCTCCTTCCATCCCCACAACCAAAAGGGGACTGCAGGGCACCAAGAGCCCCACCTGCTCTGGGAGCACCATCAGTTCCCTCATGTCCCATGTCCTGCCCACCTGGCACAGCATTCCCATATGGTGTCTATCATAGCAGCGACTGTCCATTGCCACTTTCTCTGTTTAGAGGACAGCTTCACGAGCAGGCTCTTCTGATGCCCCCAAACTTGCAGTTGAAATCGTAACGGTGTTACGAGGCGAGAAAATGCAATCAGCTGGGGGAGCTGAGTGACTGCATCTGATGTTGGAGGACTGGATCATGGGTGAAGTCGAGGGGGGAACATCCCCATGGTCACTGTTTATTTGTTTACTCAACTTCAAAATGCTCTGTGGAGCCACAGAGACAAAGCTTGTCTTATCTTCCCAAACATGAAACGCTGGGTAAGACACATGTCAAATGAAAATAGCCTTTTTAGTCATAGTCAATATTTTTTAAAAATTTGACAGCCAGACACTGTTACATTCAAGTGCCTGTTTCCTGGCTTTGGTTTACTTTGTTTTGGGGGTTAGGGACAATGTCCCAGTGATCGCTGTGTAGCAAACATCAGTTGTGGCTTAGAAGGAACCACAGCGTAGCCAGCAGACGCTTGGCAGGCTTTCCAGCCCCACAAGGGCGATCCTTCAAACCATCACGTCTTCTGCATCTTCTGCTTCATACACTGGTCAGTTTTAAAATAACCATTTTAGTGGTGGTCTGAGGGCAAGTCTTTGTTTTCAGTTCTTTTCTGGCTCTGCTCCTCTCTCTGTTGACTCATTTTCTTGATTGACATCTTTATCTCTGTTTGTGCTTGCTTGGCAAGGAGGCTGCTGTTTAACATAGGCTGGGAGAGATGTTGGGAAGCTAATGTAACAGTCCAAGAGAAACGATGACGTCCCCAAGCCAGGGCACTGAGAACGGAAATGGATATATGGGCTGAAAAAGGGAATGTCCAAGGTGACTCCCAGGTTGCTAATTTGGGGACTAGATGGAGAGTGAGGCTCATAACCAATGTAGGAGGACAAGTAACTCTTTTGAACCTGTTGAGTTGAAGGTACGTCCCGGACATTCAGGTGGACATTTAATAGACAGCTGCTTATGCAGGTCTAGGGTCTAGGAGTATATAACATACAAGGCCAAAGATAGATGTGGTTCCGTCTGCACTTACACCCATGTACAACAGAGGTTCAACCCATTCCCCCACCCCCAAAGTTTGCAATATAACATCCGTCACCAAGGAACCATGCTTATTTTGATATCAGTTTCTCCAATTCAATCTTTCATCTTTCAGCCATAAATAGTAATGCAAAAACAACCTATTGGTAAGTCATAAAAAGAATTAAGAGTGTGGAATTAGAGAAGAACTAAAGCACATGGAGGAACCAAGTAATAATAAATGCAAACTACTGAGCACTGCAGCCACTCACAGTCACTCTTTGTTCCTCTGCTTGGCTTTCTGGCAGCGCTGAGCATCTTGAAGGTCTTGGGGAAAGTCATAGACAGAAATTTTAGCAATCCGCCACCATGAATTTTCTACACAGACAATAGATTATCATAGTGCATCTGGCCCAAAGTGCCTGTGGTGGTATAATGAGTTAACACCAGAGTCATTTGAGAAATGATAAAATCGTCCTGGCAGTTAGGATGGGCTGGGAGCGCAAGAGAGCATGCACAGAGTGTGTCGCGCTGGTGGTGTGGTTGCCCAGAGTAGTGCTTCTCTGCGACCCAGTGGCTCCAATGTATCAGGAAGCTGGGAAGCTGGAAACACCAGCGTTGATTCCCTTTCCTGAGCCAGAGCACGCCGACAGCTGAGAAACCACACTTCTCTCGTCTTTTCAGCCAAACCACGCTTTGGTCCATTCTGTCACTCCCATCTCCCAGTGAGACAACCAGAGTCCCTCTACCACCTGCCACTCTGCAAGACAGGTCCAGCTGCCCTGATGTGGACAGCTCTCCCAGCCTGGAGGAAGGCAACAGGGCAGGGAGCTCCCCAGAGCTGAGCACAATTAACTGCTGGGAAGCGAGAGAGAACTGCCTTCCCTCTGAGAGCTGAAGGCTTTGTAAAGTTTCATCATGGATCACTGTTGTTTAGTGTCGGGCATCCTTCACAAAGGCTACAGAGACTTTGTATATGAACTGAGGGTGCACATTCCAGGCTAGTAGAGCTGAATTGAAGATTAAATGAAAAAATGTGGGAAGCCACATTACATAGTGCCTGGTATTTAATAAATGCTCAACACGCAGTTGTTATTGTTATTATTTGAGGAATACAGAGAAGTGGTTAAGATCACACCTCAGACCTGGGTTTGAATCCCAGCTCTACCCTTTACCAGATATGAGACAGGGAAAGTTATTTAACTTCTCAGAATAGCTGTCTTACTGTCTCTAAAATTGGATTAACTAGATCTACCCCATTGGGTTACTGTGAGTCTTAAGATCAGATACTGTCGGTGAAAGGCTTTAACTTACGATTGCATTAGTATTATTTTTGGAAATATCTGAACAAAGGACTTGTTTCATGCTTCATATTTCCCGATAAAATACCCTTTGATAGGTTGAAAGCAAGTTCTGATTGGACCATACCCAGATCTCTAAACCACAGTGAATGTAAGTTACATGTTGACCTAGACTAGGATCAGAAAATCTTTTCTGCAAAAGGCCAGAGAATAAAATACTTTAGGCTTCGTGGGCCACACAGCCCCTGTCCCAGCTACTTAACCCTGCCATCATAGGGCCCAAAACAGCCATAGACAATAAGGTTAAAAATGGGTATATCTCTATTCCAATAAAACATTATTTACAAAAACAGGTAGTGTGCTGAATTTAGCCTGCCTCACAGTTTTCCAGCTCTCAACCTGGACATACACTCTTCTCGCATGTAGGTGCTGATTGATGCAGCGTGGTTAGAGGAAAAGCAGGAAAGGCCTTCATTCCGCCACAGCCATCTTCCACAAGATGCCAAGTATCAGAAATTTCACTATTAGGAAGTCATTCCTTTGAATAAAACATTAATTCATGGAGAAAAAAGAGGTGGCTATCAAAATGCAAATAAAAAGAATAACAGATAAAGATTAAGCATCAGTTTGAATTGGCATGTGGTGCACCTTCCTGACTGACTGGGCTTGACTTAGCTGGGAGGCACCAAACACCTGGAGGGAGGAATGTTGAGAATGGGTTGAGGATAGGAAAAGAGGAACAGATCTACTAGGACTTTCTCTCACTTCCAGATCAAACCCTCCTCTTAGAGTCCTTCCTCCTCTACTATGAGCCAAGATCTCTTCATCACAAACAGCTTCTGTCACTTCTTTCTGAGACACTGGGCAGCTGATTTCAATAATTCCTAAAGCCTGAATCATCACTTTCCAGTTTCTCATGTCTTAGAAGAGATGTACAAGGGGCCATCTCTTTGTACTCCAAGTACTGGGTGCAGATTAATGTTGATACTAGTATGGAAGGTCCTTCTCTTCCTTCCCAGTCTCCCAAACCCATGTAACCCCCACCTACCCGTGCAGTGGTAGGCCTAGGGCAGGGACAAAAAAATTGGGAATAAGAATCAGAATTCAGAGTTGGCTTGGGGACACATTCTATTCTAGTGAAAGGGCAAAATTGTATTAGGGGTGACACACAAATCTTATTTGTGGATGCGGTGAGGACTATTGGTTGTAGTTTAGTCCTCGCAGCATGGGATACAGTGGGTGGTGGAGATGATGTCTGTCACTATTTGGATGATGGCATAGCAAACAGATCTGCTGTGGAGATCACTTTGTCCAAGAAACTAATCTGTTTCACTCCCCAAGGGCAGCTACAGACACATCCTTTGGGGTCAAATTAAGAAGCCCATTCTCAGGGTCCTACTAGATTGCTCTGCGCTCTGTCTCTTAGATGGTCCCACCTTCATCCCATCACAGAACTGTCACTTACTACGACATTTGTTTTCCAATGTCACCTTCTCTTTGGGTATCCACATCTGCAGTCTCTTCTTACGCTAATCTTTCCAGGATCACCTGCTCTGCAAGGCAGCTTCTTCTCTGAGCCCCTACAGCACAGCCTCCATGCCCTGCTCTTGGGGCCTCTGGAAGCTGGAGGGCCCGTATGTTTCTGTGAATCTGTTCCTTCCCCACTACCACCCCCACCATCCGAAAACCTTACCCAACACCAGGCATTCATAGGTGCTCCATCAATGTGTGTAGAATTAATTCACAATTGACAGCTTTATTGCTTACATCACCTGTACTGTCAGAGCAGGTGGAGGCCAGTGCTGGGGAAGGCAGGAGGAAGACTGTACTGTCACCTCTGCACTCTGCCTTTGAGCACAATAGCCTCAAAGCATGCTAGCCTCTGGGAGCTCAGAGTCATTCTGAAAACCACCCACCCCCCAACCTTTATTTTTTCATTCACTGCTACCCCTAGTCCTGGTGGCTGTATTAATCAGCTTAGGCTGCTCTAACAAAATACCATACACTGGGTGGCTTAGACAACACAAATTTATTTGCTCATAGTTCAGGAGGCTGAAGGTCCAAGATAAGGGTAGCAAGGTGGTCTAGTTCTGGGGAGGGCTCTTTACCCAGCTTGTAGATGACCACCTTGTGGCTATGTCCTCACGTGGTGGACAGAGCAAGCTCACTCTTCCTCTTCCTACAAGGCTGCTGATCCCATAAGGAGAGTTTCACCTTCATGACCTAATTTAACTCAAATTATCTCTCAAGGTCCCCATTTCCAAATACTATCACATTGGGTGTTAGGGTTTCAACATATGAATTTTGGTGGGACACAGACATTTAGTCCATAACAGTAGCTTAGAAACTCATCTGGCATTTCAGGTTAGGTAAATCCTCCAACTGGGTTTGAACAGAAGTGTAGATGATTCAACCACCTAATTCAATTGTCTTTTGCTTAATTTCACTTTTCAATCCATAGTGCAAAGAATGTATTAATTCTTGTGTACCCAAGTTGAATGATAGAAAAATATTCTGGAAGTCTTTCATTGCATTTAAGGTAAAGTCTTTATTAAGAAGTACTTCCTTAGGAAGGAGTACAATCCCCGGGAGTAGGAGCGAGGGAAAGGAGTAGTGGGTCAGGAAAGGAGGGAGAGCTTAAATGAGGATGTAGACCTCTGCTCGATGGAGTGCACAACCGAGTGCTCCGCAGCTCAGGTCTCCCTCCCCAGAGGTCCTAAGAAGTACTATCTCAGAAGAGTCCATTGGGGAAGGAAGGGAGGAAAGGAGAAGAGTGTATCCACCAAGTCCTGCCTCCCATTGGTCAGATATCCTCCCCACAGGGCACAAACTCCCCTGCACTTAGGGTAGCACATGCATGTATACCATGAAGTTCCTCGTGGGTCATGCCTCAGCAACAACAGGGAAATCCCAATCAAAAGGATCAAGGCATGCAGTGTGAGGCCAGGTAGGACGGCCAGGCTGCTCTTTCGTTGGTCTCTGCAGCGGCAGCTGGAGTGGAACAAGTGGTCCAAGCCCTTGGAAACAAGTAAAGCAAGAAGGTCTAAGACGGCACATAGAGTTGTCCAATGCGCTGAAACTTCCACCATGAGCTGTGGCTGCTCACTGGTATGCACCCTCTATTGCGCTCTATTGCTCACATGGACTCTTTTTTTATTCAACAGTTCATTTCTTCATTCATTCATTAAGCAGTTCACTTACTTACCATATGCCGAACACTGTGATAGATAGGAATAACACTGGCTTTCTGGAGCAGCGGAAGTACTTTATTTACCATCGTAAAGCCACCTGTCTTTCTGCCTGGCTCTCTGTGCCCTGTCACTGAACCCCAGCCCCTATGTTTGGACCAGTCACCACCATTAGGCTTACTAAGAAGTGTGGAGGTGCCCACAGATCTCACGCTGCAGGGTCCTAATGCTGTGGGTGACTCTAAAAGAGAACACATCTCTTCTAGGAATCAATCTCATTGTGAACCTGAGCACTGTTTACACTACTACTTATCCCGCCTCCCCGTGTTATAATTCCAGGGACACTCAGGCCCAGAACTTGGGATGAGGAGCTTATTTGAGAGCAAAAGGCCATGCACCCAGCTTCCAAAAAGAAATCTCACACTATTAACATCTCCAGAAGAAAAGCAAGCTGCAGACCCCTGGAAATGCCTTGGTGTCTTAAAATTTGAAGGCTCTCAGTAAGGAAGGGTTCAAAGGCAATTTTTGTGGATTAAGGTGAGACAGGAAACTCACATGGGTGTACCTCATTTCATTGCATTTCACAGATACTGCGTTTTTACAAACCGGGCAACCCTGTGCCCAATGAGTCTATTAGTGCCATTGTTCCCAACAGCACGTGTTCACTTCATGTCTCTGTGTCACATTTTGGTAATTCTCCCAATAGTACAAACACTTATATTGTTATTTTATCTGTTATGTTTGTGATCACTGATCTTCAATGTTCTTATTGCAATTATTTTGGGGTGCCATGAACTATACCGATAAAAGCCAGCAAACTTACTTGATAAATGTGCACATTCTGACTGCTCCAGCGACTGGCTCTCTCCCACTCCTCCCTATTCCCTGAGACACAACAATATTGAAATCAAGCCAATTAATAACCCTACAATGGCCTCTAAGTGTCAAGTGAAAGGAAGAGTTGCATGTTTCTCACTTTAAATCACAAGCTAGAAATGATTAAGCTTAGTGAGGAAGGCAAGTCAAAAGCCAGGGTAGGTTGAAAGCTAAGCCTCTTGCAGCAAACAGTAGCCAAGTTGTGAATGCAAAGGAAAAGTTCTTGAAGGAAATGGAAAGTGCTACTTCAGTGAACACATAAATGATAAGAAAGAAAAACAATCTTATTGATGACATGGAGAAAGTTTGAGTGGACTAGATAGAAGATCAAACCAGCCACGACATTTCCTTAAGCCAAAGCCTAATCCAGAGAAAGGCCCTAACTCTCTTCAACTCTATGAAGGCTGACAGAGGTGAGGAAGCTGCAGAAGAAAAGTTCGAAGCTGGCAGAGGTGGGTTCAACGGTTTAATGAAAGAGGCCGTCTCTATAACATCAAAGTGCAAAGTGAAGCAGCAAGTGCTGATGTCAAAGCTGTGGCAGGTTATCCAGAAAATCTAGCTAAGATCAATGAAGACAGCTACACTAAACAACAGATTTTCAAAGTAGACATATGCTTTTTATTGGAAGAAGATGCCATCTAGGACTTTTATAGCTAGAGAGGAGAAGTCTATTCCTGGCTTCTAAAGCTTCAAAGGACAAGATAACTCTCTTGTTAGGGGCTAATACAGTTGTGACTTTAAGTTTAAGCCAAGGGTCATTTACCATCCTCCAAATCCTAGGGCCCTTAAGAATTATGCTAAATCTACTTTGCCTGTGCTCTTTTAATAGAACAACAAAGCCTGGATGATATCACATCTATTTACAGCATGGTTTACCGACTGTTTTAAGCCCACTTTTGAGACCTACTACACAGATAAAAAGATTTTTTTCAAAATATGACTGTTCATTGACAATGCACCTGGTTACCCAAGAGCTCTGATGGGGACATAGAAGAAGATGAATGTTGTTTTCATGCCTGCTAACAAAGCATCCATTCTGCAGCCTATGGATCAAGGAGCAATTTTGACTTTCAAGTATTATTATTTAAGAAACATATTTTGTAAGGCTTTAATTGCCCTAGATAGTGATTCCTCTGAAGGATCTGAACAAAGTGAATTGAAAGCCTTCTGGAAAGGATTCACCATTCTAGATGGCCTGGAGAACCTTTGTGATTCATGGGATCAGGTCAAAATATCGACATTAACAGAACTTTGGAGGAAGTTGATTCCAACCCTCATGGATGACTTTGAGGGGCTCAAGACTTCAGTGGAGGAAGTAACGGCAGATATGCTGGAAACAGCAAGAGAACTGGAGCTAGAAGTGAAGCCTGAAGATGGGTCTGAATTGCTGCAATCTCATGATAATACTTGAATGGATGAGGAGTTGCTTCTTTTGGATGAGCCAAGAAAGTAGTTTCTTGAGATGAAATGTACTCCTGGTGAAGATGCTGTGAACATTGTGGACATGGCAACAAAGAATTTAGAAAATTGCCTAAACTTAGTTGATAAAGTAGAGGCACAGTTTGAGAGGATTGACTCCAATTGTGAAAGATGTTCTACTGTGGGTAAAATGCCATCAAACAGCATCACATGCTACAGAGAAATCTTTCATGAAAGGAAGAGTCTATTGATGCAGCAAACTTCATTGTCTTATTTTAAGAAATTGCCACAGCCACCCCAACCTTCAGCAACCACCATGCTAATCAGTTAGCAGCCATCAACATGGAATCAAGACCCTTTCCCAGCAAAAAATTACAACTCACTGAAGACTCAAAAGATTGTTAGCATTTTTTACTAACAAAGTATTTGTGAATTCAGGTATGCCCATTGTGCCTTTTAGACATAATGCTATTGCACACTTAATAGATGACAATTTAGTGTGAGCATAACTTTTATATGCAGTGGGAAACCAAAACATTTTTGTGACTCTCTTTATTGCTATATTTGCTTCTTAGTGGTGGCTTGGAGCTGAACTCACAATAACTCCAGCATATGCCTGTAATTCTTTATATTTGTGTTTCATCAATAACTCCAGCATATGCCTGTAATTCTTTATATTTGTGTTTCATCCATTCATTATCTCATTTGCCAATGGCCCAACATGACCATGGTCATACATGGCCGTGCATGATTATTTCCATGTCACAGATGTGGAAACAGAGGCTTAGAGATTAAATCACTTGCTGAAGCTCACACAACCAGTAAAAGGTAGTTCTAAAGCTTGAGCTGTGTTTTGGAAGTGAACATCAACTCTGTCCTCCAGCCCACGGTGGTACTCAGTGGCCCAGCCTACCCGGGCCTGTCCATTATCCACTGATCTGTCAGCCCAGCCTTGGCTGCTGCTGGTCCTATGTGCCATGTGGGAGGCAATGGTCCTTAGGACCCAGGGATGTTCCCCAGTGTACTTTAGCTCTCTGAGTACTGTCAGTGGGCAAAAGGCCAGTGCTCAGGGCTCCATCTTCCCCTCCATGTCCTCTGCAGAGCTCCCTCCTCCCTCATCCACCATGGAGCCAACACACTCTCAGTAAATTCAGTGTTTTTCCATCCCAGTGAGTGCAGCCTTTACTTTGATTCGGGTGCAAGCAGCTGCAGGTGCCTCAAGTCATCATGTGCTGTCTTTCCCCCTCGCTCAGCGCAATGTCATCCATGTTTACTTGCTGCTCTGGACTTTAGATTCTGTCAGCATGCCAACCAGCGGGGCCGCCAGGCACCACAGCTGACAGTCAAATCTGTGATGCCGAATCCTTCTTCTGGAAAAAAGGGCTAAAGAGGTTAATACACTCAAGTCAGGATAAACACACCAGCTGTTAGAGTTTCTAATATTTAATATCATTATCAGATAAATAACTCAGGAAGAAATCACACACACACACCCCACAAAAACCCACAGCCGCGGCTTCATTTACAGTGGTTAAAGTGAATATTCATAAATTATCTTAAAAGCCTCCACATTGGAGTAATGGCTAGGACACGACTGAGGAACATTTGCATGTACCCTGCTGCTGGTCCCTGCACGGGGACACCCCACCCCCCAGGTCAGCCCTGGAGAGCGGAATTGGGGAGCAGCAGGAGGAGGGAATACGAGTCAACAACTGTAGGCTTCCCCGGCCGTCTGGTAAGATCTCAGCCCAGCAACCTTTGCTTTTGCTTTCAACGGCAGCTCTCCTTCTCTTAAAAAATACACCACGCTTCTGTGTACCTACGCAGCACAAGATAAATTTGTTTTGTTTTGTTTAAGGAAAATTATGTATTCAGACAAATAACATCAGTAATCAGTTTTGTGGATAATGGATTATTTAACTGACCAGTAAATAGTGTTTTGTTCTTGTTTACTCTTCACTCTACTTTGTGCATAGATATTAGCCAGAAAGTGATCATCGTCTATTTTTCTCTTGTAGTTCTAGCCTTCTGATTCCCCCGACACTAACGCAAAGGCTGGGCAGGACAGAATTTTAACAGCCTGTTAACGGTGTCAGGAAATTGCGAGTCCACTTTTTTCTTTCTTTCTTTTTTTTTCTGCCCCAGCTCCCTGGCTGCAGTTCACCTGGGCCAAAGGAAGAGAAAATGATGATCATCACATTTGGGGGAGAAAAATGAACACGGGCTAATTTTTTTTTTTTTTAAGGCTCCAACAAAATGTTTTCCAGGTCACAAAGCACTGAACAAAATGAGCTCCATATCTAGTTTATGTTGTATATTATAAGGGAAGCTGGTCTCGGTGACTCTGTTAAGGTTCCATGAGCATTTTTTGAGATAAAGCCTTCATTTCAAAGGGCCAGGGTTGAGCTATTTCCCTTCTCATCAAGCAAAAACCTGGCATCCTGTTTGTCTGTCCAGATGTATTTTTGTTTGGGTTTTTACACTATTTGATTGAGATCAAGTCATGAATTTCTGCTCTCTGGATGGGCAGAGGAATGGCAATTTATGAAGTCTGAGGATGCATGTTGTTTAGCTCAAAAGCACAGCCAGATGAATTTTGGTGACAGGAAATGCTGCACTGCATGGCCACAGCAGCCAATATCTGGGGCAATTTCTCTTTTAAAGACTTTTGAAAATCAGAGCAGGAGGACATAGTTTTAATAATCTCTTATAACTGGAGCTGTAAGGGTAAGATCGATCAGATAAAAAGAATCCCAATATAACTTAAATAGACCTTTGTTTTAATAAGACTGACTTAACATAGTAATCGTCATGTTGACATTGTGTCTCTGTAGAGGCTACAGTGATGACCGCCCTGTCCATACACTTTCTTTCCAGTTAATGCTAGGAATGGCAGACACATAAATGACCTTCGCCTTTGGGTCAAACTCCCAAATAGCTCGGTGCCCGCTCTGCTTACCCAGGCATCTTCTAAGTGTGCAGGCAGTTTCCTGGGTTCTTCAAATGAGTTTTTCAAGTGCGTGGAAAACATGCATCCAGGTGTCAGGGGTGAAGGCAAGAAGCAGGGGTCTCCCCTGACTCCTGGGGAGATGAAGTGGGAGGAAGGGGTGTCTCAGAGCTGCTCAGTGGTGGGGTGAGGGTGCTATTAGGGGAATGAAACCATGACTGAAATTGTGGGGAGTTGTCTGAAGATTAGATATTTGATCATTTTTTTTCTATTTCTATTCCCATTTATCTGTATTTGAGGGGAGACCAAAATTATTGTTGGAGTCATGAGGATGAAAGAGAGGAAAGGAATGAAGAGAAAAATGGTAGGAGGGAGAAAGGGAAAGGAGAAGAGAGTGAAGGGAGGAAAAGGAGGAAAGGAAGGGAAGAAGGAATGAGGGGAAAAGAAGGAGGGAAGGAGGCAGGGAAGGAAGGAATTAGAAAACCAAACCCAGTTCTCAAAGTCAGAGCTGTGGTGTCCCCAGCGGGACCCTGCCTTTGCACAAGTGGTGCCCTCTGCCTAATGTGCTTTTCACCCTTTTGCACACCTCAAACCTCCTCAGGCATGTGAAACATATGCTTTTAACAAGCTTATGTAGAAGCTGGGTGAGGTCCTTTGGTAAACAAATACACACACAAGTGTTTAAGATAACCGAGGCCTAAGTAACTAGGGAACTAGAAAAATGCACAGTCTGAGAGACCGATTTTCATTTTCTGATCTCAGTGACTGAGCTGCTACTGGGAGTTCGTTCATTGTAGATCAGCCTGCAAAACAGGAATCAAATTATGAGAGTCCCTTCATTTCTATCAAACTTTCACTTCCTCCCACTCCAATCACCTGACTTTATTCCCAGGAGACTCTTCAAGATGAGGAAGGAACTGACTTTCCCGTTCCCTGGTAGGGATACAGGAGTCCCGTGAGCAGACGGCACCCGCCCGAGGCGGCCCCGCAGTGCAGTGCTCCCGGCTGCTACACACTCCTCCACTCTGCCACCAGCAGGAAAAGGAAAACAGGAATCCAGGGGCGATTCCCAGCAGGAAGAGCTCTCTCCGTGGGACCTGGTCCTTGACTTCCACCTCCCAGGACGCGGAAGGCTGTATAGAACAGAATGCTGAGCTTCTTTTCTGATTATCTTCAGGGTAATAAAGCAGAAAGGGAATTAAACAGAAAGATTAAAATTAAACACCAAAAAAAACTTCTGGTTGCTAGGATGATTTTACAAACTGGAATAAACTCATAAGATTCTTAGCAAGTTGAAAACTCTGCCGCGATGATTTCCTGCCATAGAATTACAAATGTCTCAGGCTCCTTAGTGTTGCCTCTGAATTCCCAACTCCAGGCAGGTGAAGGGCAAGCAGCCACAGTAGCCTTCACTCTCAATTCCCATCCTCCCAACAGTTTAAGCCCCATGCTTTATTTATGTGGATTTTTTTTTCATGTAGACATTTTGCTCTCCTTTGCTGCAGAAGGTGGTTTCCCCAAACTGCCGCAAATGTTCCTTCTCCGTATATTTTATTCATAGGAATCCGTTACTGGCCCATCCCTTCCTGAAAGAGCTGAAATTTGCCCTTGAGGCATCAGATGGAGTAGTCAGATTGTCAAATGTGTCCCCTAATTGAAGTGAACATTGGCACAATATTTGTCGACTGGAAATAAACAGCCCCAGTGAAGTAGCAGGTTTATCACCTTCATGCGCTTGCTCGGGTCTTGCTGAGAGTTGAGGGAAACATGCAGAGACAGAAGCTATTTCTCTAGGAAATGGAAACTTCAGCAGAGTGGGGAAGAGGGATCTTTCTAAGACTTTGAATCTCCTGGAGCCAAGAACAGCTGGCCTGGGGCAACGGGCGGAGCGGGCAGCAAGGTCAACTCCCAGCACTGGTGGCCCTTTCTTCTCCCGCTCCTTCTCCAGCACTCAAGGGTGGGGGTCAGCCTGCTTTCTGTCCTCCCTCACACCCTCTTACTGGTAAGTCTCTGCTCTCAGAGTTTGAGGAACAAAAAAAGAAAGTGTGATTAAGACAGAATGACCACCTCTGTTCTCAATGCCTCCTGAGCCCCTGTGAACTCAAAGGCTCTGGTTCTGCCACATCACCCAAGCTGGCCTCGGCCTCCAGTCCCCACGCGCCCCGGCATGGATGCCTCTGACAGCCTTGCGGCGCGCACTCTTGGCGGACAGGGTGGGGAGTCAATGCAAAGCCTTGGAAAGTGCAGCCTTCATGGCCAGACTCAAGGTCACATGCCGGAGCAAACAGGTGGAAGGGCCCCAACTCCAGCCTGAAGCCGAAAACCCTGCCTCTCCAAGAAGGCTCTGGAAAATCAAAGGGGGGCGAGTGTCTTCCTCCAGTCTTGGTCAGTCAGGCTTGCCCCATTCATTCCACCACCTTCTTGCTTTCCTCGAGGGACCAATCAGAAGCAGGTCCTTTCCTTCCAAGGGGTGGGGTGTGGGGGGTGTCCCTCTGACCGCCTGTTTCCCTAGCCTTTCCTGCCCATGCCAGCAAGTGTCCCAGCCTCTGTGGCAGGCACTGGGTTGCCAGGCCACAGACACCCTCCTCCACGTCCACCCAGTGGGAGTTGTCACCCTGGTGTACTAGGCTGTTACTGGGAGTTAATGGATCCCAAACCCTGGAAGTCTCTCATCTGTCTTCTGTTTAAATGAGGATAGGGGAGCTGCCTGAAAGTATTCACAAGCACCGTTACCTTCCTGGGCAGTGTTCTCTCTTCAGAGAAGAGAGAACAGGGGTAGGGAGATAGAGGGAGACAGAATGTTCCCATAGAGCCCCTGGGAAGGCATCACTGATCCAATCCTGCTCCAGGGAGAAGCCTTTGTGACTGACCCAGCCTGGGGTCAGGCCTGGGAGCCCCTCCTGAGCTGGGGCATCACCAGCTGTCCTCTCTCCTCACACTTCTTTCGGATCTGAAACGATCTGCCTGTGAGTCTGCCCAGGGCCACTGAATTAGAGCCTCTTGAAGGCAAAGGTGTTACCTTGGCCACTGCAACTCCAGCCCCCAGCACAGGGCTGCCTTAGATGCTTAATATTTTCTGAATTAAAGAAACTTCCCCCAACTAAATAAGCAAATGAACTTCAGGCTGCATTCCCCCGCCCCGCCACCTTGCGCGAGCTGACTTTGGTTACCTGTTCTGATGGTCAGGGATGGTGGGGATGGGGACACAGTTTAGTGTCTGCATTTTAAACTTCATACGTACTTGTGGATTAATAGCTTCATTCCCTTCCTAGGAATTCCAAGCCTAAATGGACAGACAGGTGGAAGATTGGGGGAAGTATCTAGGAGATAGGGGCATTTTAAAATTCAGCCCCAACTATTAGCAAGTTGACGGTGGCAACAGCCTAGCATATGTAAGTGTTAGACCACATCTGCAGCTAATGGAATTCAACTTCCCAACATGTGTTTTTGGGAATGGAACTGAATTTGGAGAAGCCCAGCACTTGATTTGTTTAATTTTTTATTACTTTTTTCCCCAACATCTTGAAGACATACAATCTGTGAGATCTTGGTCCCAGAAGAAGGCAAAACAAAGACAGTAGTTGATGGAAGCTGTTAGGACAAGAAATCAGTTGTTCTTCTTGTATGGGGTGAAATTAATCAGTAACTCGCTTGACCTTGCAATCGAGAACACACACCGGGCGGCCATCACAGGGTGTATAAAGACCACCCACATGGCATTCCTTGGGGATGGGAGGTGATAAGGGAACATAGGATTTTCCAGCATGTGAGCTCACCAGAAAGGCTGAAAATGTGTAAAATCACCTTGTGAAATAAGTTCTCACATGGGAAAATCTTCCAGTCTCTCTCCTGTTCTTCTCCATGACCTCCTAATGGGCAGATCTAAGTTTTCTGGTTCTTCATTCCCGTTGATGTCTCCTCTATAGCACTTAATATTACTGACCATTTCCTCAAACTTAAGGATTTTCACTGTGATGATTTCTACACTAATTGCATGTCATTCTTGTGCCTCCCTGACTTCTCCTGCTCTTACTTCTCTTTCTTTTCTCACCCTAGACACACTCGATCTCAGGTTCTGCCCTTGGGCCTCTCCTACTCATTCCCTTCTTCAAAGAGCCCACCCCCTCCCCGATTTCCCTGTCTCCTCCAAGGAGATGACTTCCACATTTGTTATCTTCAGCTCTCACCCACATGCCCTTCTCCAGCCCCAGGTTTTCCGCAGCCTACTAGACATTTCCACCTGGGTGCTCCACTAGCACCTCGACAACTGGAAACAGTTTCATTAGTTTTGTCAGGTTTTAGTTTGAAATGTCAGTTCTTAGTGCACTCATGGCCGAAGAATGACCAGACACACCAAAGTAAGGCAAACATGAAAATGGAGGGTTATTGAGGAGAGAGAGGATTACAGAGCAAGTGCAAGATAAGGTTTACAGAGCGAGGTACATATACCACAGATGATGACCAGACCCATTGTCACAGCATAGGAAGAGCCAAGGAAGGACAGAAAAAGGGCCTGGTTATAGTCTGTGTCTTGTTTTATAGTGCCTGGATTGGGACCTCCCTCGTGGTTCAGAGGTCACCATGGAACCACTTTGATTGGACAGTTGGGAGTCACATGATCTGAGTCTTAACTATGCATGCAGGTTGTTCTAGGTCAATTTCCAGACTCTATGGTGCCTATGCTGCTTGGCCTGTGGGCTAGAGAGTCCTCTGCAGTCTTTTGCAGCTGGCATACTAAGTTCTGATTGGCAGATTCATAGGGTATTCCCTCCTCCTCCAGGTATGGCAGTCTCTAGGGAGAGGATTAGGGTGGGGCAGAACCAAGATAGGGGCTGAGGGCTCACCCTTGTCCTTCTTCCCAGGTGGGGCAATTACACCAAGGCAACAGCACCCACTTTCATCCCTAAAAGACCCAGAATCCCTCACTATCTACCTAACAATTTCTCTCCATTTCCCTATCTTTTTTCTTTCTTTTTTTGGAACAGAGTCTCACTCTGTTACCTGGGTATGAGTGCAGTGGCATCATCAGAGTTCACTTCAGCCTCAAACTCCTGGGCTTCAGCAATCCTGACTCAGCCCTCAACTTTCTGAGTAGCTGGCACTACAGGTGTGTGCCACCATGCCTGGCTAATGTTTCTTTCCTTTCTCTTTTTTTATAGAGACAGAGGTCTCACTATGTTGCTCAGTCTGGTCTCAAACTCCTGCCCTCAAGCAATCCTCCCAGCTCAGCCTCTTGAAGTGCTAGGATTACTGGCTGAGCCACTGCACCTGGCCTCCCACTTCCCCGTTTCTATTGATTCTACCAGAACCCTAGTTTTTACATCTTGAGTGCTTTCTTCTCATCTCTTCGTAGCTCCTCGGCTATCCAGTTCCATTGATTCTTGCTTTGTAAGATCTCCTAGTTCTTCCTTTTTTTAGATTCCCACTCCCACCATTCTGATTCAGGCCTTGTCACTGGATGCCTCAGGTATTACAATGCCCTCCTAAACCACCTTCAGTCTTGTATGTTGCTACCTCCTTAATCTTCCCAAAACATTACTTTCTTCAAGTTAACACACCTGATCAAAACCTTTTAATATCTCCCCACTGGCTAATCCTACCACTTAAGGCCTTTCAAAATCTGAATCCACTTTCTCCAGGACACATCCCAGTACTCTTGAAAGCAGACTGGTGTCTTCAGTACCTCTGACCCCATTATGATGTCTTCACTATCTCTTAACCTTTCTTCACTATCTCTTTCTCCCCCTCTGCTGTCATGTTTTTGAAATATTCCTCCTCTAGCCTATGCCAATCCTACCCAGCCTACAAACCCAGGTCAAGGTCAGCAGCTCAGTCTTCATGAAGATTTCATTAGCTAGAAAACATGCATCCATTCAGCAACTATTTATTGAATATCTGCTCTGTGCCAGCCACTGCCCTAGGCACTGAGGTTACAGAGGTGAATAGTCAGCCAAGGTCCCTGCTCTAGTGGAGTTTACACTAAGGAAGAAGGGGGAGACATCAAATTGCAATAAATACACACATTAGTGAGCTATTAATACTTTCAGGTAGCCATAAATGCTACTTGATCTTAGCAACCCTTTTTACAGAAGAGAAACACTAAGTCTCGGAGAAGTTAAATGCCTTCCCAGAGATCATGTGGTCAGCAAATGATGTCTGGGTCAGACATCATTGTCATCTGTGTTCTTTCTATTACCTACATTGCTTGCTTTATTAGCTAAATGTTAGACTCCTCAAGGTCAGGTCACAATGCTCTTAAATTTGTCCTGTTACTTGGCACACTACTGCGCACATTGCCAGTCCTTACAGGCTACTTTTAAGAAGAAAGAATGAAGGCAGTGAGACAACAGGTAGGGAGAAGGGGAGCCCCTATTCAGTCACAGACATGTAGACTTATTACTCCTTATCCAAGCCAACATATCTTATTAGTGTCACGTATATATCCGTATCCCTTGGACCACCAAAGATACTGTCAGGGAGTGCTGGCTTTTATTTTCCACTAAATTTCCTTTTCAAGTGGCACATTTTATCATTTGGACTGTGAGTATGACCCAGGGGGGACTCAGGGTCCAGCCAGCTTCTTACTCCCGATGGTGACAAGAGCAAGATGTGTTTCCGCAGGATGAAGACAGGGAAGAGTCAAGACAATTTGTTTAAAAGAATCTGGGGCAGATGACTGGTCATAAAATGGGTTCCTTTTACATCCCCCTACTCCTTCTGTCCACTACTTTTCGGGAAGGAAAAACAGAGAGGAGGAGAAGGAGGGAGAAGGGAGGAGGGAAGGAAGCCAGAGGGGAATTAATCCCAAATTCCCTTTTATAGAATCTCAAAGCTGAACTATCTTCAAGAAAAAAGGGAGTATTGAAATTGCATTTGAAATAGCCCCCTTGTATCTCGATGATCATTCTTGCTTCCGCACACTGACTTTTAATGCACTCTACATTGATGATTACGGTTTGGCTAACAAAACTGGTCTAGAGGAACGGCACCCCAAACTCTGATCTCTCTTTAAATTATTTTCCGTTTAGTGTAAATCCTATAGCATGGCATAAAACTTTATTGAATAGCTCATTTGAGCAGAGAATACTTTTGAAAGAATATTAGTAAACTCTTTCAATGGAGTCAAAACACCAAAATGGAAAATTCAAGTTTTGAAGAGAGCCATTAAGTGTGATTAAACCTTTAAAAAGGAGAGAACAACGCCTGCAGAACTCTATTTAGCCATTTCATATCTTTAATTGTCCAAAGATTTACTTTAAAAGCACAGACATGAAAGGATGCTGAATGTTACAGTATTTAGAGGGGGAGAGTGAAGATAAGCCCCGTTCACCAGCAAATGGAGCTCAGCCCAGAAGTAGGGACAACAAAAGCCTCAGGGACCTGCTTCCTTCTACAATACAGAGAGAGAGAGGGAAATAAAAAGGCAGCAATTCTTGACTTGGCTTTGAGAAGCACAATGGGCATGATTAGGCATCCAGAGTGGGGGCTCATTTAAGTAGCAGTAACATCCACCAGTTAGCTGGCAATTAGGATGAAAACTGAGGGGGAAGGAGCCCAGAAGAGGGGGACAGGGATTTGGGGAAAAGGATTTGAAAGGAAGGTAGTTTTTGAAATTTAGAGGAGATGAAAACCACTTTGGGTGCTAATTTTAACATGTACTTTCCTAAACTCAAACCTTAGAGATTTGGTTTCAATAGACAGGGGATCAGACCCAGGACTGTGTGTTTTTAAAAATGCCTCCAAGGCAGTGCTGCTGCCCACGGTCCCTGGACCAGTTTAGAGGATGTCTGGAGGAAGAAGGAAAGAGCCAGGGGCAGAAATCTGAAAGAGAAACACCCCCTGGGTTGGTGGGGGTGGAGAGAGAGGGAGAGAGACGTTCCTAAATGACCAGCATCCAGAATCTAACTTTCTTGTCCCCTCCTCACTGTCAGATAGACAAGTCTATCCGGGGGACGGAATCACCCGAGGAATTCCACGTGGAGGGGGCAGGAGTGAAAGAAAATAAAACAAAAAATCTAGAAGAAAATGACGGGCGCTCCGTAAAGCACAATCCCTAGCAGATATTTTTTAACTGTCTCAAAATAGAAACAAACAAAACAATCTGATAAATGCTTTGTTGTATATTGACAATACTTTTTCAAAATAAATAAACAAGACAGTGATGCCTTCTGACTAGGTGTTGATAAAGTAGAATAGAAATATATGAAATTGTGGACTGTTGGATTTCTAAGTGGCTCGGTAGAGTGTCAAAATCTGGGGTTTCTATCTCTGCTCTGTGTCCCTCGCAGATGGGCCTCAAGTCCACCACTGGGGAGCCAGGGCGACCAAGTTGGGAGGAGGTCACCAGGTACCACTTGCAACCAGGACATGTCTGTTTTGGGTAAGATTTGATTTGAACACAGATGTGCACACGTCTTAAAAATTCCTGATTGTCACCATTTCCGGTCATTTTATAGATGAGAAAACTAAGGCCCTGAGAAACAAAGTGTCGTGCTCAAAGTCACTCAACAATGTTTTGTAGCAATTCGGACTTAAGCTGGGAACTCCTTTGTCCTAGCGCAGCGAGCACCTGCACTCCGGAGCACCCAGCTGCCCCCTTACATCCCAGAACTTGTCAAGCAAGTGTGTTTGACAAGATTTCGCTCGTGTGTGATTGGAACATTGTAGGGGTTATGATTTAACCAGTGGCATATCTAAAGGTGTTTGAGCAAAAGTCATGTTGTCTCAGGTTGTTATTCTACATCCTCTTGAAGCAGAAGCAGTTCAGTGAAGTGAAGAGGAAGAAGTGAGAATGCCTGGGGCAGAGGCGAGTGAGAACCCCCGGGGAGGGCTCCAGGTTCACAAAGCAGATTACTCCTGCTACAAACTCTAGCCCCTTCACTTTCCTAGCAGCCCAGCCAGACAGGGGAGATTACCCTAGTTTGGCCATGGAGATTATCGCTGCCCTGTGCGGTTAACACTGTTGCCAGGTAGGGATGACAGCTCAAGTCTGGGGACTTCAGAGCCCACGCTTTTTGTACTTAATGACATTGTTCACCCGAGAAGGGGATGCTCTGGGCTCTCTATGTCATCTTTTCGCAGGACCAGACTCACTTTTTTTGTGCAGTACCAATTCCGTTATCTGCGCTGCCATGGGGGATAGCTGTATTTTTTTTATAAAAAAGAAAATAATGAGCAAAAAATTTTAATTAAAAAGCAGTTCAATGCAAACACCCAGGAAGATTCACTGAAGTCCCATTGTGGGCTGTTCCTGACTTACGAGGACTGCTAAACAAGTCCTTTGGGATCAGCACATCACTCTGTAAAGCTCTTTGCTCGCTGCCTCTTCTCCTCAGCTCATCCTTTAAGCCTTCTTGGCTCTGCATGAAGACAGAAGGATGTCCCCAACGAAGGATGAAGTTTCGGGTTCCCTCTGGGGGTTCCTTCGCCCCCAGGCCCGCTGACTCCCACACAACACGGGCTTCGGCTGGGCTGTTAGGGGATCTGGAAGTGGCAGCGCGCCTGGGCTTCTGGACTCTTACCCTCCACATCCCATTTCTTCCACTTTTCTGTTATAAAGACAGTGCCTGATAGAAAGTCCAGAAAATGGAGTGAATAGTATTTATAGTCCTGACAAGCTAATGTATCTACTTTCACTTTGGTAAATTCTGTTGCCATTCTTTGTCTTCATAAATATAGATGTTACATCGTTACAATCCTGGTGGGCACGTGCTTCGTATGTCACTTTCCTTCACTCAACTCCAAGTCAGAGACTTCATCCCGGACTTGTGGTGAGCCTCTCTTGTGTTTCTCTCCCTCCCTTTCTTTTGCTACCTGCTCTTGTTTTTTTTTTTCCTTTGTTCCTTAATTTTCTCTCCCCTCTGTTTTTTTCTCCTCTAACTAAATCTAAAGCTTGCCCCAGGTTCCTGGGATTCCTGGGGTTAAAGACCCTTTTCAGAAGTGCGTGGATTTGAGTTCCCGAGTGGTCGCCTGTCTTGGGTCGGTCGTGTGCCAGATGGTCCCCGGGAGTAAATCGAGGTAGGTAAGTGGAAGGAGGGTGGCTACAACAATGGATCCAGATCCGGGGCAAGCGCAAGGGTGACAGAACGGCTCAGGAATGGTGGGGGTGGGATAAGAAGTGAGCAGGTTGCACACTTCCACAGGGATAGGAGGTGAGGTGCTCCACTGAATATCAATAATCCAAAATAATAATGATACTAATAATTCAGATGGTTCCAAGCAATGCTTCTTGAAGGGAGTGAAATGGTTTCCTGTTTTGTTGTGCACTGAGTATTGGACTTAATTCAGTGGTATTGTAATACATTCTCTGTAAAGATTGTTTGCTTTTAAGAAAGACATGCAGAAGCACAATAACAGCAACTTCTACTTACACGGTCCTTTAAATATACAAAGCACCTTTACATCACTTTTGCGCACAAAAGCAGAGAAAATGTTCTAGGTAGAATGCTAGGAAGCTGACATTTGACAATAACGAGTTTAGCTGAAGTTTACATTATCAAGCTTTCACCAGAGCAATTAATATAAACACTTTGCCATCATAAGCATTTTAAGAGAGGCCAAATATGCCGGCTGGAAATCTAAGAAGCAGCAAAGGTATTGCTTAAGAGGGCAGCATGAATGATGGTGAACATTCAAAAGATGGAAAGGGCTGAGATCTGGCAGGGGGGGCTTTCTTGATGAGAAAACATTACCAGCTCCACATACCCTAATAAAGGTAAATTGCAATTTATAGTACTTCTTTGTGGTTCAATTTCCTTGGAAATTGTTATATTAGGGTGACACTTCTATTGAATTATATGTTTCAATTACTATTAAAAAATCGAAGTCCTTAAGTTCAAGGAAATTATGAATGCAGCTTCTGGAGAGCTCTACCTCTGACACTCCAAGGATAGTATCGCTTATCTCCTTAGCACTGGGAGGCCGGTTATGCGGCGCGGCCAAGGAGGAGCCACTCCCTGCACAATGGCGTCCAACATTATCAAAGCACTTCTGGTGGATTCCACCATCTCCGCGCTGTGTTGTGCTAACCTCAGGTGACCGGCCGCCTTTCTTTGCACAGGACACAATGGCAGATAGAAACATTAACTCTCACAATGTCGCAAGAATCCAACTGCATTATTCTCTGACCTCCGGAGAGATAATGTGTCATTTGCTGTACAAAAATAAAACTTTTCAAAGCAGTTAGAAATATATTATTCTGTATAGTTCACTTGCTGAACCGCCTTTCTAGGGTTTATTTGTTTGGGCCTTTCGAGAGAGAGAATGGGAGACTTTCAGAAAGGTGACCACGGATCCCTCCTTCTCCCCCGCCCCCTCGCTGTCCCCTCTCGGGAAGATGGAGTAGTTTCTGAGGGTGGGATGCTGATGGGTGGGGAGGAGAATGGTTAGCCAGCCACTCCTGGATCACAAAGCCAGGGATGGAGGAGCAAGAAGGCTCTGTCTGGTGTCTGAACACCCCTGAGGCAGGGCTCGGGGACATC
Organism: Lepilemur ruficaudatus; assembly: GCA_963574885.1. Classification (NCBI taxonomy): domain Eukaryota; kingdom Metazoa; phylum Chordata; class Mammalia; order Primates; family Lepilemuridae; genus Lepilemur; species Lepilemur ruficaudatus. The sequence goes on from CAUYRT010023954.1 coordinate 30,764, forward strand.
TTCTTGATGGGTGGATATTTACTAGAAGTCAATAGCACAGTGGGCTTTGGTTCGATGCTAATGAGGCCAAGGTTATCCAAGGGCCAACTGGTTTCCTTCTGTTCCCTCTGCTATAAACCGCCTCCCATCCCCGGCCAAGCCACTTACAAATGCAGAAAGGGGGAGAATGAAATGGGCGGGAGGCTTCTCCCAGACAGATGGCTCCCCAGCTGTTTTCGCCGATGGGTAACTTTTGTTGCCACGGCTCAACTTCCCCCTAAAGACAGTGTCCTCCAAAGCCCTTCCCCTTTCGTTCTCCTGTGAGATGTCTCCTATGAACAGGGCCTCTCTTCAGGATCGCCCTCAAGCAAACGACATCTTTTATAGGGGCTGGGAGCCTGGCAGTCAGCGGTGGATGCAGGAGAGGATGACTCTCAATTCACCGAAGCTGGCTTTGGCTTAACACACTCTTGGGTCTCTTCAAGGTGAATCTTTCTTGCCGTATCCATGAGTCCCCAGCCTTGAAGTACCCAGTGGCTCTTTATTTTCTGACCTATGAAATGGGAATATTAATCCTTGCCCTTGCCAACCTGCAAGGCTAGTGTGAGACCCGAACCAGGAACGCAGGCACAGTTTTGGGAAGTGTAAAGCACCTGCGAGTGAGGGTTGCTGGCCACCACTGACTTCTACCCTGACACCCACCATGGTCCAAGTGACTGCTGCTAGCTACCTGGGAGAATGCAGTTTTTTAGGTAGGATTGCATCCCCAGACCTGTGTCATGTACTCTCCTTGACTTGGCATGGCCTTAATTTTTGGCAGCAGAGACAGGAATGTCTTTAAATCCCTTGCCCTGTTCCCCTCACCTCCCCATCCTCATCTGCTCCTCCCTCTTCAGAGCAGATCCTGCTTCTAACTTTATCAGTCAGGGCTCTCTAGAAGAGCAGAACCAACAGGAGATTTGCCTATATCATATGATCATAGATATGATTGATTTTGGAAAATCGGATTACATGATTATGGGGGCTAACAAGTCCAAAATCCATAGAGCAGCCTATCAGCCTGGCAACTTTGCTTTGAAGAGTAATTTCTTCTAGCCAGAAAGCCTTAGTCTTTGCCCTTAAGCCTTCAACTGATAAGATGAGGCCCACCCATGTTATGGAGGGTAATCTCATTGACTTTAGGTCAACTGACTGTAGTTGCTAACCACATTTTAAAATACCTTCACAGCAAAAGTTGCTGTATTTTGATTAAGTAACTGGATTCTATAACCCACGCACATTGACACAGAAAGACTAACCATCATACTAACCGATGACTCCTAGATCCGTCTCTTGAGTGAAGCATTTCTCAGCAGCTGCTCACTCCACACCGTCAGGACATGTGTGTTTTCTCCATTTTCCCTCTCTTTTTGTCTTTTTTAGTCACATCCTTATCCTCTAGATGCAAACATCTTGGGCTTCTAGTCCCTCTCCCTGGGTTTAATGTAGGGATGATGTGAAGATCTCATCTTCTAGAAACAACTGATTGTCCTATCAGCAATTATCATAGTAAAAACCGTAATTAATATAACCTCTGCTGTGGTACATTGGTTACAGTGTGACCTTTTTCTGTTTGGAAAGAGGAGAGTTTGGGGTTAGCGATAATCCAAATAAGTTAATTTCCAGTGCTTGGAGTTGCAATCTGGGTATGGATTCAGCATGATTTCAGAATACAAAGTGAAGGGCTGACACCATCCCTCATCCACACAACCATCTGATCAGCTCATTCTAGAAGCAAGGCAATGGGAAAGGCCCAGAAGGAACCCGTGGGGCCCTGCCCCTAAGAACTTACATTCTAATAGTAGAACAGACAGGTAAGCACAGAGCTAGAAATGCAGGGTAGACACAAAAAGGGGTGAAATGGAAGTAAAAACAAATGCACAAACAAAATGCTTATTTTCATAGATAAAGGAGTTTATGCATGTTCTATAATGAACTCCACAAGTGCAGGCATTTAAAAGACGTTTGTAGTTAGCTGTGGAATATTCCACGTGTGTATTTCTTAGCAGTGTTCCCCTCTCTTTTGTGCCTTGATTGGAAAAAGGTTTAAATTAGTCTGCATTTCCTCAGAGCACATGAACAGATGACTAAAGAAACCTGTCCCAAAGTTACTAGAAAGGCGTGAGCAGCGGAAAAAGAATTTAGGATTAAATTTGTGCTCATTCCACAAACACATAGTAAACAGTGGTTGTGAGGCAGCCTGTAGTAGGTGTGGGGCATGCTGTGTGACTGAGGCTCACAGTCCTGTGGGGGAGACAGATGGCAAACATATAGAGGGGCCTTTTCTGAAACCAAGGAGGGCAAAAGAACAAAAGATGACAGAGAGTACTGTTTTATTTCCAGTGGCCAGAGAAGGTCTCTGAAGGGACATGTAGACCTGAAAGAAGAGATGTGCAAGTTAGCCACGGGACGTGGAGAGTATACGTGGTGCACGCTCCTTCCTTAAATGAAAAGGTCATGTTCAAATCAACAACACACATTATATAATCCCTATTAAATTTTATACATATGTATTTGTGTGTATACCATAAAACTAGCCATAAATATAAATGTATTTATAATTTAATATATATGATTTTAATTTAATATAATTTGTAAATATAAATATAAATAATTTGTAGAAATACATATATCTCAAATGATACATGCCCTAATAGTAATGTGAGTTATCTCTGGGCACAGAGATTACAGGTGAATTTAATTTTCTTCTATGATTTTTATGCTTACACATTTTATCCAGAAACACCTTGGAGACATTTGGTTCCAGATTACTGCAGTAAAATGAACGCCGCTTTATTATGTCTAAAAAACAATGCACATATCTTATTTTTAAAACATACTTCCTTGTGAAAAAATGTTCATCATCATCACCTGAGCCTTCGGCAAGTGATGCTCTTTTTGCTGATGGAGGGTCTTGTCTTGAAGTTTGGCTGCTGACTGATCAGGGTGGTGGTTACTAAAGGTTGGGGTGGCTGTGGAAATTTCTTTAAAAAAGACAGCAATGAAATCTGCCACATCGATTGACTTTTCATTTCAGGAAAGATTGCTCTGTAGCATGTGATGCAGTTTCACAGCATTTTGCCCATAGCACGACTTCTTTCACACGTGAACACAATACTTTCAGACCCTCCACTGTTTATCAACTAAGTTTGCGGAATATTCTAAATCCTTTGTTGTCATTTCAACGATGTTTACAGCTTAGCCACCAGAAGTAAATTCAATCTTAAGAAAATACCTTCCTTACTCATTCATAGAATCAACTCCTCATTCATTCAACATTTATCATGACATCGCAGCAATTCAGTCTCATCTTCGGGATCCGATTCTAATTCTGGTTCTCTTGCTATTTCCACCGCACCTGCAATTTCTTCCTCCACTGCAGTCTTGAACCCCTCAAAGTCATTCATGATGATTGAAATCAAGGTCTTCTAAACTCCTGTTAATGTGGATATTTTGATCTCCTCCCAAGAAACACAAATGTTTCTTAGTGGCATCTAAAATGGTAAATCTTTTTTAGAATGTTTTCAATTTACCTTGTCCAGATCCATTAGAGGAACCACTATCTATGGAAGCTATAGACTTAAGAAATGTATTTCTTAAATACTACAACTTGAAAGTCAAAATTGCTCTTAGATCCCTAGGCTGCAGAATGGATGTTATGTTAGCGAGGATGAAAATAACATTCATCTTTGCACATCTCCATCAGAGCTCTTGGGTGACCAGGTGCATTGTCAGTGAGCAGTCATATTTTGAAAGGAATCTTTTTTGCTGAGCGGTAGGTCTCAACGGTGGGCTTAAATATTCAGTAATCCATGCCGGTCTTAAGGGCCCTAAGTCACCAGATGTATTAGCCCCTAACAAGAGAGTCATCTTGTCCTTCGAAGCTTTGAAGCCAGGCACTGACTTCTCCTCTCTACCTATGAAAGTCCTAGGTGGCATCTTCTTTCCACAAAAGGCTGTTTTGTCTACATGAAAAATCTACTGTTCAGTGTAGCCACCTTCATCAAAGATCTTAGCCAGATCTTCTAGATAGCTTGCTGCAGCTTCTCCATCAGCACTTGCTGCTTCACCTGGCACTTTTATGTTATGGAGATGGCTTCTTTCTTTAAACCTCATGAACACACCTCTGTTAGCTTCCAGTTTTTCTATTGCAGTTTCCTCACCTCTCTCAGCTTTCATAGAATTGAAGAGAGTTAAGCCCTTGTTCTGGATTAAGCTTTGGTTTAAGAAGTGTTGTGGCTGGCTTGATCTTCCATCCAGACCACTCAAACTTTCTCCTTATCAGTAATAAGGCTGGTGTGTTTTCTTATCATTTCTGTGTTCACTGGAGTAGCACTTTTCATTTCCTTCAAGAACTTTTCCTTTGCATTCACAATTCAGCTATTTGGCCTAGCTTTCAGCCTATTTTAGCTTTAGCTTCTTCACTGAGCGTCATCATTTCCAGGTTTTGATTTAAAGTGAGAGATGTGGGACTCTTCCTTTCACTTGAACACTTAGAGGCCATTGCAGGGTTATTAATTGGCCTAATTTCAATATTGTTGTGCCTTGGGGAATAGGGAGGCCTGAGGAGAGGGAGAGAGATGGGAGAACAGCTGTTTGGTGGAGCAGTCAGAACACACACAACATTTATCAATTAAGTTCACTGTCTTATACGGGTGTTCGTGGCTCCCAAAAACAATTATCATAGTAGCATCAAAGATCAGTGATCACAGGTCACCATAACAGATATATTAATAATGAGAAAGTGTGAAATATTGGGAGAATTACCAAAACGTGACACAGAGACACGAAGAGAGCACATGCTGTTGGGAACAATGGTGCTGATGGGTTTTCGTGATGCAGAGTCGCCACAAACCTTTTTTTGTGAAAATTGCAACATCCGTGCAGCCCCACAAAGCCAAGTGCAAGCAAATGAGGGATGCCCGTATGGTAATCCTGCATTCCATTTTTTGTCATGTATTAATCTTTTATGGCTCTTCTCTATTTCCCAAATGAAGTAGTCCATCTATTGAGCATTGACTATTTCTACTATAAACCAATAAAAATAATAATAGTCGCCCTATTTAATGGCCACTTGGTATGTGCCAGGCACTTTCAAGTGATTTAAGTGCATTATCTAACTTAATCCTCACAACCACACCTTGAGGCAGGTATGGTTGGGAAGATTCTTTAATCTGAAGCTGAGTAAGGTGTGATGTGCAGCGGTTGATGGCCCAAGGCTACTCAGCTAATGGGTACTGCAACCAGGGTACCCAGATAGCCTGAACCCCAAGTCCCATCCATACCACTGTGCCACAGCTGCCCCCTTTCTTCAAAAGGCCAGCGTAGCCTCACAGTATTCATATTCAGTTGATTTTCAGAGGTGGAAAGTAGAAGGAGTTATTGAGAAATTATCAAGAGAATTGCCTCAATAAATATTGATTTAGCCAAAGCCAAATGGAACCAGAATGAAAGCATTTGATCTGTCCACTTCTCTGGTGGCTATTTTATTCCAGGCCAGGTGGTATGCAGATTTTCATACCAATTTTGACTGCCCTGGTGAACTGCAATAAATCAAAAGGGAGTTATTGCAAGGCCCGTTCTTGGGGTGTATGGACACAGCCTACTATGGCTTGTACTAAAACACACTTTTCTCTTTTCTCCTCTTTTTATACCTTGTTCTTCCACCTCTGTGTACATTTTTTTTTCAGGGAACTTGTTTCCCTTCAGGGAACTCTAAAGATTGGATTCAATCAAAATTGTAAATGGAGATTTTTTTTTTTTTAAATTTAGTTGACTACAATGATGTGGCCTGATCCATTTTTCTTTTTCCACTTTCCTTTTGTTTGTTCAGGTGACAGATAAACACAAACTTCCTGGCTGTCCATGAATCAAGGGAACACAAGACCCACTTAGGCTGGGGAAGCCAAGTGAGTACAACAAGTAGTAATTAGTGAGATCTAAGAAGCACGGCACAGACAAAAGCTGACCACGAGAAGGACAAGCAGAATCCATGACCCCTCTGCTGTGGCTTGGTGTCTCCTGACCATGGGCTTCATTGCCCTGAGGAAAGGATCCTAGCTCAGGGTAAGGTTTGGCCTGCATTACCTGAGATGCCCACAGCAAGAACATCCATGTCAGGCTGCCCCCTCCATTCCATATGAGGTTTAACTCCTTATCAAGGGCTCTCAAGGCTCCCAACACTTTCCCAAGCACGCCAACATTTGTTTGGGGAGGGGGTCAAGAGATTGGTGACCTCCAAGGTATTCCTAACCACCATTCCCTGAGATTTCAGGGGCCTTACCCTTAGCATCTGAGCAATTCTGAGCATTCAAGGATGGAGTGTAGAGAAGAGAGACTGGGGACATGCTCAATTGTTACTGAAAAATATAGTAAATATTCCCCATTTCAGGAGCACAGTGAAGGGATGAGAAGTTGTAACCAGAGGCCAGAGATATGGTTAAATCAGACTCTCATTACACCGTGGCCTTGAGTGCCCTAAGGAGGCATAGCAACCAAACACCTGAAGGAAAACAATAGTCTTTGGATGGAAAGACCCAAAGGGCCCCTTAAATCTTTAATAAACTCACTATGTAGATGACTCATATCTCTGAACAGGTCTCCCTCACCTTCCTGCCTGCTTAGCCCCCAGAGCTTGGGGATGACACACCCAGTCAAGGTAAACAAAGTCACATGTCATATGACATTTGCTTTAGCTTATCTATGGACTCATGGCCATTTTCCTTCTTTCTCTTTTAATGCCCTATGACTTCACCTTTCCCAGACTACAGGCTTTTTGTTTTTGCTGTCTGTTGTGGTTTAAAACCTTGGCTAATGGTTGAAAGTGAATCACAGGATAAGAATCAAAGCTAAGTTTACATCACGGCCAGGAAGCTGGGAGAAAGTCACAAAATCAATGTGCATATGCATGTAGGTCCAGTGTAACCATCTAGGCCATGAGCACCATTTAGTTCACGTTGATGATTTGGTATACCAGACTGACTAGCAATTTCAGCCAAAAGGGTTGAACTAGCTGCCACATGGAGATGCACAGGGAAGTTCAGCTTCTGATGGGAACAACATGCTTTCTTTTGTTTTTAAGGACAAAGGCATCAGATCATCTTTCGAGTAAAGTGTTAAATGTCTACAGTAAGAATCAAAAAGGTTGAGGAGACTTTCCCTGTGTCTCTAGCATGATGTCTTCGTCACTTTAAGTGAGGGTGGTTGTCTACCTGGGTGCCTGGGTGTAAGGCTATAAGGGAGAGAGAACATGCTGTCTGTCTTGGGCAGATCAGAGTAAAATTAAAGCAAAACATTCATATGTAAAATTATTAACTAATGTTAATTATCATTGAGAGGCAGTGGAGTAAAGAATTTTTCAGTAGGAAAGATGCAAAGCAGAAAGAAGAATCAAAGAAGATGGTCATTGCAAACGCTCCTCTGAAACACAGCAAAAGAAGGTATATAGTTTTATCTTTATCCCCAGGTAGGTGTTTGAGTCCAGAAGTGTACAGGTGAACAAGTGCATTTTTAAATGCACTGGGGCAAGCAGCAGCAGTCAGGTGCCAAATGGTCCCTCTACTCCCAGCTCTGCTCCTATAAACACTGGACAGCACAAGGGGTGTCACAAGTCTACAAGTCTATGAATCTTCATCTATACAAGCGCTGGTGGGGATCCAGCCATTGGTGCCATCTGAGTCATATCTCCTTGTAAACTGTACAACCCAATTGTATTAGAAGAATTGGTACCCTGTTACAGAGCCACAATCTGGGACAAGAAGATTCCTCTTCTTATGGGGTATTTTGAGTTTTTGAAACCAGTCTTTTCCCTCAATCAGCACCATGAAGGCTATTTCAGAAACTATGAGTTGGAAAAGAAGAGGGCCACAGCGGGAGCCTGAGGGATGGCATTTGGGGGAAGAGGAATCTAGAAAGTGGGATTGAGAAAGAGAAACCAGAGAAGAGTGGCAAGATGGGAGATGATAATGTTATGGGAACCAATGGTGCAGACAGGTGCAGGCAAGATGAGGAACTAACTGTTCCCATTGCAATAACATGGAGGTCACTGGAGCAGTTTAAATAGAGAAGACAGAAGGCAGACTGTAACGGATCAAGTAATAGCTGGGGAATGAGAAAAAGGAAAACGTGAGCATAGACCACTTTATCCAAAGGGATACATTGAGAGAGTGGTTTATAGGGGATGGAGCCATGGAAGATGGAAATTCCAGGAATAAAGGGGGTAATTGCTAGAGAAAAGTCCTAGGAGATGGGATCCAGAAGGCAGGTGTGTGGACTTTTGGATGAAAGGAATACTTCTTGGCCATAATGGAGAGAGACACAGAAAAAGCTTGTGGGGTATGAATGGAAATTTTAAGGAAACCATGTCAATTAGCCTCATTTTTTTCCCTTCCATGAAATTGGAAATAATATGACCTGCTAAGGGAATGATAGAATAAACTAATTAAGGACATATGGTGGAATTGCCAACTGGTATTGAGGAGCAGCTGAGACTGGGGTCCCAAACAAAGCAGTGACACTCACCAGCAAAGCCAATGGGTGCCTGTAAGTCACACTCACTAGTCTGGGTTCAAGAGTGGAAGAGGCAGATGATTTGTTTAATTCCTAGTTGAGATGTGGGTGGGCAGGTGCAACTAAAGGACAATTTGGCAAGGGATGGAGGATATGGGTGGGCATAAAAGAAAGGGCGGTTCCTCAGCATGACAGCCAATTCATTATTGAGGACTCAGCACTTTGGCAAATGGAAAATGAACCATTCCTGTGCTGTTGTGTTTCCAGTTATCATCTTGCTATATTTACGCAGGTTAGAGCAGTTGCTGTAAATTTCAGAACCACCTCTTTTTGGGGAGTGCCTTATGAGGATATTTCTAGCTAAACTGGGTATATCAAACATGATGTGTGAGACTCTTGTTCAGTGGTTTAACACAACAAAGGTTTGTTTCTTGCTCATGCAAAGTCCACTGGGGTCAGCTGACTCTCTAGCGTAGCTTGCCTTTACTCAGGGATAGAAGTTGCTTTTATTTTAGAGCTTCACTATCTCAACATATGGCCCCTGAAGGGGCAGAAAGGGTGGACGGGGGACACTGATTATTAGTACCTAAAAGCAGAAGTAGTGATGCAATGTTGTTCATAGTCCCAAGAGCTCAAACTCATTGCAAGACGCCAATCCCACTGCAGAGAAAGCTAGGAGAAGGAGGAGAACCCATAGGCTCTTAGGGAGCGTCAGTCACCTTGTTAAACTGAGTCAGCCACGAAGCATCCTAAGACCTGCACTAAGTAAACACCGTTCCAGGGAATTTGGCTCTTTGGTGGTGAGGAAGAAAAGGCTTAGGAAATGAGAAGTGTGATACTACTCGAGACTGATGGTGTCCACATAGCCCTAAAGCAAGCAACTGAAAAGTAAAAATGCAAGACAAACTGTAATTCTGTAATTGCATATTGTGTAGGAAAACAAAGGCAAAAAGAAGAACAAGGAGGAGGAGGAGGAGAAAGAGAAATGAAAAAGAGGAAGAGGAAGAAGAAGAAAAATAAATGCATATACACAAGCAACAAGGTCATTTAGTTCAATTCAAATTTTACTGTAATCATTTCTCCCCACTAAAGTTGGCCAAACTCGTGTCTGGTCACAGGAAATGCAAACATAAGTAAGGGTAAGTAAGGCACAACAACCAGTCTAAACTCTCAGCCCTGAAGGCCACATGGGACACAGACAGGCTAGAAGGAAGCTGGAGGAATAAATGTTGTAAATTCAGCTGCCCGCCAGTGTTCTCGGGTCTTCTCTGGCTCCCTTCCTGGCTTGCACTAACTCGTCATTTCAAAAGCGCTGGGTATTTATTATTATTATGGTTATTAAAAATGTTTTTCAAGACCAAGCCATGCTAACAGGCCTTTTCCACAACCGGCACCACTCTTTCGGGGGACATGTTATTTCTTTTTAATTTGCTCACTCAGTCCTGAATAACTTTTCATAGGGCTCCAGACACCGCAGTGTGACAGCTAAACCAAGGCGCATCGGATGCGACGGAATTGCTCTACAAGCAACCTTGCCAAAGGCCCTTTTCGATGCACAAAGCTGGCTCTATCTTTGTATATTGAGGGAGCTAAATCAATGTTAAATGCTTGGCTCTTTTCACAGGACAATGACCAGGACCTAAGCTGCGTCCTTCTTTTTTGATTGACACTTAAAACGCAGCGCGGGAATCAGCCAGAGGCGCTGCTACAAGCCGAACCCTCTGCTGGGATAACCACTGGTGACATCTGCAGAAAGGCCGACAAAAGGCAGTTGAAAGCTGTGTTTGTTGCTTCCCCCCCTCAGATCTCCTCGCTTTCATGGAGCTCCTTGCTTGCTTTAATATTATGATTCAGCACCTGGCTTTTTTGAACCTTGCTTTAAACTTCAAAAGGCGAGGTGGTATTAACAAACATGAAACGAAAAAGTGGCGGTAGTTTGATTTACTGTTGTCGTCTTATCAAGGGGTTTTTTTGTCACCAGCTGCCACTTTCTGTCATCTTTGGAACCATTATCATTTCTCTAAAATCTAAAAGACTCCACTTAATAACAGCTTTGAATACAGGCAGGATCAGTAACATACACAGTTCTGGAAATGACAGGACCATCAAATGAAAAGAAAGATGTTGCCAAAAAAAAAAAAAAAACCCCAAACCACACAAATAAGAGCTGTAGTACTTTCTAGTGACCTTGATTTCAGAATTAAACAAATCAAATCCAATTCTATTGTTCCCTTTGAATTCCATTTTAGAGTTTCCTTGAGAAGTTCCTTTTTATTGTTAAGACTAGTGGGGAGGGAAAAAACCTCAAGCCACAATCAGGCTTTGCTACTCCAGATAGAAGAGGGAGCTTGTGCTATCATGAAATGTCTGAAATGACCTCTGCTAGTGCCTCCGCTTGGCTAATTACCAGCTCACTTTCACTGACTTTCTAATACTTGGGGCACCCACTTGATGCTGACAGCCAGACAAACATTGCAAACTCTCACCAAGGAGGAGGTGGCTCCATGTTCTGCTCTTTCCCAAAGACTAGTTGCTCTGAGCTTTCTAACCAAACCTTCAGGACCTAACTGTATATGTGAAAGCTGGGCCTACCAGACCAAGCCCAATGATGAACCCTGCAATCCTCTTGGAACCTTAGACACCGGAAGTGGGTCAAAGCCATGATGGATCTTGGAGATACCCAGTCCGGTGATGTTTCTCCCGAGGTCCTCTGTAAAACTACTGATGCTTCCTTGAGCTCCTTCCCACATCTTCTGAATTCACCACTCAGAGAGTGTGCTGCAGGCACCTCTATGTGAAACAGTTCTCCTGAGGAGTCTGCTTTCCAAAGAGGATTGCTATCAGCTCTTCCAGATGAGCTTTCTGAGAATCAGAGGACTTCTAAATCCCTTGTCTAAGACCATGCAGCAAGTATGTGGCAGAGCTGGCTGGAGGAATGGGAGCCCAGAAGGATGCCCACGTCTCCATGGCAGACTCGCAGGTAAAAGAGGGAGAGTGTTGCTGGATGGTGCTTTTCATCATGGAGTGGGCTGAGTACTGATTTCCAAAGATGTGAGTCACAGTGACCCAGATTCCCCTATTACCTCACTTTGCTTCTTCCTGTCTGCTTCCCCTCCCTAAGTCAGCAAAACTTTTCATAAACGTTCTGACACCATTAGCAATGACTTTCTCGCATCCTCCTTCTTCCCTACCCACTTAGGGCCTTGAGATACTAAATGTGGAGGCAGTAATTGCTAATCCCTGACAAATTTCCTGGAAGTAAAACATGTAAAACAACAACAAAAAAAGATGAAGCTATTCATTTAGATGTTATCAAGTGCCAAACATTTCATTTGTGGCTCAATCTGATGGGCCACCTCCTTGAAATGAGCCAAAAGTATTTGATCATCTATTTCCCGCTTTTATTCTTCATTGTTTCAGTGACCCTTGCCAGCACATCCCTCTAAAATATATCCCCAAATCTTCTTTCTTAATTCTCATTGGAATTAGAGATTCATTCTTTGGGGTAACCAAATTACCATTCTCAGACATCCTCATAAAGAAGTCTACAGTCCTTTAAGAAGTAAGGCATTTACTTAGATAGAACTAGCTTATTTATTGGATTTCTTGAGAAACTAGAACAGAGAGACTAGGATGAACGGGAGATCTGATGGGGAGAGAAAGAGAATGAAACAATTAAGCAATTAAGAGATTAACTGGCAAGGGCTCCAGTCCTGGCTCTACCACTTACTAACTGTTTAACTTTGGGCAAGTTGCTGGAACTCTGTTGGGTTGGGTCTCCTCTTCTGTTTATTTATTTATTCGTAAGTGTTATTGAACATCTACTCTGTGTTAGCCCCTGTTCTAGGTAGTAAGACAGTCAAATTCCTTGCCTTTATGAAGTTTGCATTTTACCAGGGAAGATAAAATATAGTAAATAGGAATAGTAGAATAAGTACTGTGAAAAAGTAGTGAAAGCTAACAAAAATAACTGAAGCAGGATAAAAAGATAGTGAGAAGGGGGCATAAGGTGGACAAGGAAAGCTCTTCGAGGAGGTGATATTTTGGTATTTGGGTTGAATCTTAATGAAGAGAAGGAGTGAGACGGGGGAAGTCTGGGAGAGGTGTATTCGAGAGAGAGGGAATATCAGTGCAAAATCTTCCTTAAATTTAGGGAATAACAATGGAATTCATACAAAATGGCCAGATTTGAGATAGTCTTTACAAGTGGAATTGGCAATTCTTGTCGATGAGCTGGATGTGAGGATGAGGGAAGGAGGGAAGTCACAGATCACCCTGGAATCTGTTGAGAGCAAGGTAGATAAGGAAGATGGGATTTATTGAGGGGTGGGAATAAGAGCTCTGCTTTAGACATAATGCATTTGTAAAATTTTTGTAACATTTAGGAAATCTGGGACAAATGGAGATAATAACAATACCTATCTGCTCGTGAATGAGATAATGCATGGAAAAGGCCTATGTAGAATTTGATATGGAGCAAGTGCTTAATAAATTGTACTTATATGGAACAGTGGACAGCAATGTCAAACCAACTCATGGGGTGGGCTGGTCATTGTACAGTAAAGAAACTAGACAATGATGAAGTAACAGAAGTCATTCCTTGAGTTCCTAGTTGAAGAGACTCAGATTTAAGCAGAAGTGAGAGGGGACTGAAGACAGTTTCAGTGCTTCACAGGTCTGCATTCAGTTCACTCAGTGGGGCATGGTGGAAACAGAGGGGCTAATTACAAGGGACCACCAGATCAAATAGTTCATTCTGTAAAAAAAAAAAAAATGGTTTTTATTTTTCCTCTTGAATCGATTGGCTTAGCACATTGAAGGTCATAAAGACAGTGTCTTGGCCCAGGATGTTGCAATGATCTGTAGTGGCCACCAAACTTTCCTTCACTGGATGCTGAAGATGCAGCCTATGGAATGTGCTTGTTAGCAAAATGCATCTTGCATCTTTTAAGACAAATGGTTTTTGTTCTTCTGGGATGGTGCAGTAAATCTATGCTAAGGATTTTTGTTTATCCAGTGGGCATGCAAACTAACAACATTAGAAACTGTTGCTTATCATCTACTTAGATGAAGATCAAAGGCCACTGCCTTGTAGGTCTACCAGTAAGATCTGCTAAACTTGACCTATTTCCTATCATGCATTTCTTCTAAGTTTGAAAACAGCAAAGCAAACCAAAACCAAAGCCACAGAAATTTCATTCTTCCCCACACCCGGTGCACACATTTATCAGTTCCATACAGCAGCTGTGATGGAAATGAGAACTACAGGAAACTTGAGTTAATCGTGCCAAATGGCGACAAATACTCAGGAGAGGGCAATTCTGGTCAATCATTTGACACCACACAGATGGCCCAAGCTACAAAATCTTTCTTAACATTCCTGGGTCTGACCCCCAAACCGATCTGCAAAGGTACCCTCTGCGTTCGGGGATATAGATACTTGCCTCAACTGGATAATTGAGAAGCACGAATTTGGAATATAGAGCTGTGTGGATAATCTCTAAGCTTTTCACCTTCCATGTAAGACATAATGATTAATTCCTCAATCTCAAACAAACACGCACACACACACACACACACATTTTCTTTTCGGTGAGTAGATTCCATAACCTGCTGCATCTCAAGCAACTTTTTGGAGGTGGAGGGGAAGAAAGTAGCAGGGATGGACAGCACATTTCTGCAGAAGACTAAGAGCCTGAGACTTGATTAGTCTCCTTTGGGACGGTTACTTAACCCATAGATCCAGTGAGAAAGAGTCATGAGAAGTGAGGTAAGATAATGACCAAGAGTGGAATTCAGGTAAACTCATTTACTTAGGAAAAGAAAGGTTTGAATTTAGTCGATAGTGATCGTGTAGTTTTTCCTTTGATTGTACACCAGTTATTAATTATGTCTTTCTTTGCTTCTAGACTGTAAGAGTCAAAAAGGGCCAGGACTGTGTCCACATTGTTCAGCCATCCTATCTCCAGCACCTAGGAGAGTGCTTGGCACATTCTAATTTGGTGTGAAACATTTGCTGAATTAGTATGTTTGTGCATGAAGGCATAGTCTCTGAAAGAGTTTTACTATTATAGAATTCTAGAGAAGTAGCCTGAGCTATATCATGAGCTTTCAAGGTACCACAAGTTGAACCAAAGGTCATATGCATGAGTTGAATAGCTGTAACTCAGGTGACCTGTCCTGACTAGTAACTATGTCACCATGTGAGCATATAGCCCTCATGCCTGTTCAGCCCTTCCTAGTCTTAGACAAATGTGTTCACAAAGTCACAGAAGCTTTTGGGAAACCACTCTGGTGCAGGTGAGGGGATAAAATTGTGTCCCTTAAAATGATAAGGCATTCTATCCAATCTATTTGATAGTGCAGTGTGACCAATTGCTTATTAAGTCCTATCTACTAGAATAGTGACAAGAAAAATGAGAAAAGGATGCATGATAATGTTGTCACAAATTTGCCTAATGCCATCCACGTTCACTTCCCACATCATTCCCTACTGGAAACGTTTAACAAGGCAAACTTTTAGATTGGCTTTTGCTACTTGTGACTATTAAATAAAAGTGTTGTGTTCAAGGACAGGAAAAAATGACTTTCTCTTAAATTAACAACTTTCAAGTATCTGTAATGAAAGAGGAACTTGGTGATGTGGATAATCCAAAGCATAATAGCCTAAAAGCTCTGGAATGGGCTGCTTCTTCAGGAATCTGGCCTCATAACACAAAGCAGGCTAGAGAAGGAGGGTTTCTGGGAAGGGGTGAACTGATGCAGCATTCCAAAGTCATCAGAGATGCTTTACGCCATGGTGAACCCACAAGGTAGCATAGGTGGGCATGGGGGAAGGGTGGTGGTCGTTATCAACTACATTTCAAATTGCTTATACCTGATTCCTAAAATCAAATGCCTAATTCTAAATATTACTTTCAGCTTTTAATCCAGCCCATGGTCACTTGGTCAGTTGGGTGATTTTTGCCTTGAAAGAGCCTATGGTCAATGGTATTTATGACTTTCTCTTTATCATCACTAGAGAGTAGGGAAACAGGGTTACCGGCACAATAGAGATACAGTCCTTGTTCTTAGGGAACATGCAGTCTGAAAAAGTATGATAGTTTGAACTACAGGTATTTTGTGTGGGACAGCAAATGTCACAGAGAGGGGAAAGGAAGGTAGAGAGAGAAGGAAAAGAAAGAGAGGAAACATTTTGCCACCATGTCCACTATCCAGGGTTCATCGGGAAACACAAACACCCTGCCATCCAGAGACCAGAGCATCCGTGAAGATTGGCTTCTGAGTCACCATCACTGAAGAGGAAATATTTGTACAAGTTCAAAGGCACCAATGACCTTGGCAATCATGTGTCCTCGTGAATGTCAAGACGTAAGATGACATCACCATAAGCTGGTAAACCTAAGGAATATCTCCTATTTGGAGTAGGGAAGCTCTGGGGGATAAATAAAGCTTTATTCCTTCTTTTAAATAGTGTCTGCATCCAGGAGTGTCTCTGACTCCATGGTCCATGATGATATATCATCTGTCTAATTTAACAGATTATGAGCTCTGCAGAGAGAGTGTGGTTTCTGTGATAATTGTAAAACATCTTATTAAAGTGGCAGTTGGCTCTTCAAGCAAAGGAGAAAGAGGAGCTTCTGTATGAACACAGACTAAAAAGAGTAAAATCTCTCAGTGGAGAAAGTCAAGGACTTGGAGAACCATGGTAGCAAATCTATAAAATACAAAGATCTGGATAGGATAACATCACACCCATTGAATAATCCCAGGAACATGTGGCTTACTTTCCCTTCGTAGAAGCATGAAGCAGCTTTTCCAGGATGCATAAAAAGCAAAAGACTTGAGTGGAAGCCAGAACTTGAAATTCTAAGAAGTGATATAGGCTGAAAATATAAAGACATAGGAAAAAAGCATGAAAAACTCTTGTAGAACCCTTTTAGAAGGGAAATTAGGGTAGTCAGTCAGCCTTATGTTTCTCACCTGTAAGGGAAAAGTGACATATTCTTTGCTAACAAACTCATTGTCTTCCAAACACCAGAAAAATCAGCTTCAATGACATATTAAATCTAACAAACATACGCCTGTAGGCCACGGTGCTAGGTACTATTTCTAAACAGCCATTAGTCTGTTCCAATGGGAGAAATTTCTTATCTTCTTATGGGAATTTCAATACGCTGGTCCACTCAGTCATGAGAAGATAAGAATGCAGAAGAAGCAAGACGGGAGGTAAAAAGGAAGGGAGAGGTAGTGCCAGGGATCCCTGCCATCCTAATTTAGCTGGAAAGGATATTATTGACATAAGTTTGCATAATATTTCACTTTTACGAATCACTTTGTGATTATAAGCTCACTCTAGCTTTGTAACATGTCAATAAATAAGGTCTGAAGGCAGACGTATCTCATCTCACAGATAGGAATCAAACCAACAGTGGTTAGTTAAGTTCAAGGTCACCTAATAAATGAGTGCTCAGGCCAGGTCCGGGACTTTACCTGCCTGTTGGCATTACCTACCGGACTCTGTTGGCCAACTCTGACCTTAGTACTTCTCCTGTGCACAGGATCCAAGATGGCTCTGCTGTCTGATAGCTCTGCACTTAGTACACGCCATGTTCAGGTGAAGTGCAGTGTCATTTTGATGGACCTATGAGATACATTGAAGCTGTTAGGAACAGTTGAGAGATCACAGACAAGATCACCTGTTTTGGCCACTAACTCTTCAATTCTCCAATACTGTGCCCCTGGCCCTCCCACCCTTTCCTCCTGCTCTACCGCCCATGGTGCATCTCAAAGAACATTCATGCGTACAAAAGAGAATCACAGAGCTGTATGAAGAAGGCTCAGGCAAGTCCAAAACTCCAGGGTATGTAACCGTTTTGAACATGCACTTTTGATAGTCTCTCCAGTTTAATTGGAAGAGTGAGATTTAGAAGCAAGCAAAGTCATGTGAACATAGCACTGGAACTCAAAATGAGTATGGACCCTCTCTATTTCTTCTCTTCCTGTCGGTCACTGTCACCTGGTCTACAGGCAGGCCAGCTCTCATCTCAGCTGGCCAGCTCTACCTGAAGTATAAGTAAGTCTGACAAAAAACCTAGGTTAAAGCTTCAAATGCAAGTTTACCTTCCAAAGGGCTCCCTTTTCCTTTTGAATTGAGGCATTTGTTTAAACCCAATCCTTCCTTCAAGTGGACAGAGATCCTATGGGTTCTTATTTGGATTCCAGGAAACAAACCATATTCTGTGGACTCATAGATTCTGGACTTTTTACATGGGTGACATAAGAAATAATTAAAAATGCATATGAATGCTATAACACAGTACTCACTAAGGAGAAAGAGACCAAGTCCAGATGTAATACTGTAAAACAGTGCTTTCAACGTATGCATAGTCTAAAAAAGCAAAATTATCACAGCATCTCAGACCTTCATTTGGGACTGACTGACTCAAGGAATAGCCTCACTGCCACCAGCACCCCCTTCTTCCACAAAGAGGTCATCTGGTGACTGCCACCTCAGGTACTCCTGGCATTTGTGCATGCTAGATACCCATGCTGACCCGACAGCAGTCTTATTATCATACTTCTAATGGACTTGATTGCCATTGATTGGTGAGAAAAAAATAGCAAAAACAGCAGCACATAAATAATCAAAGTTTTTCCCAGCGAGCAGATGGGATTCTACCAGAACCCCAATTCTCCACATGGTATCTCCCTCCTCCAAGAGAAACCAATTCCCAATCTCTTCTTATGGAATTACAGGTTCAGCGGTAGGATTGGTGAGCCCTTCTGAATGGTTTGCCCAAGGTAGCAATTTTGAAATTCGCTGTCGCTGAAGTAAGTACAGACCTGTGCCCGCCCCAGCCCCCTTCTCTCCCCTCCACCCGGCACCAGGTCCCCACTTAGGGGAAAGCACTTTGCATACAAACAAACTCCTCTCAAAGACACCTCAACCTTGACATTTCTTTCTCCTTTTCCAAACTTGCCTCCTTTTAAAACACCTCGCTCCTGCCAAGCTCCCACATGAGGCCCAATTATCAGAATAATAATTAACAGGCTCTCATTATTTAGGATCAAACAATACCCCCCTAATGAAGCCAGCCAAGAATAGCCAATGTGATCCCTTAAAACGGGGCGTGAGTTTTCCTTACACCTTGGGGCAGCTAATCCACCGACACCATTAGGCGCCGGGCTGCCCATAACGGCCGGGATAACATTGAGTCAAGGACAGTTAATGGATGCCAGAGCACAGACCAAAGTGCTCCAAGCATGTCAGTCAAGACTAACCGGAGGCAAAAACATCAAAATGCAGGTTGGAGTTTTGACATTCCTGCAGGCTCTGAACGCCTCGCCAGTAAATTTTTAAAGTCAATATCCCCCTTCTGCTCATGAACACTTTTCTGTCTGATGAGTAGGACTAATGTGGATCTGATTGAACTGTGACTAAAGCAGGACTTTAAAGGCGGCTTTGAATGTGTGTGGGGCGGAAAGGGGTTTTATTTTTGGTGTGTGTTTTGTGTGTGTGTGTTTTCTTTTTTTTTTTCCCCTGAAATGTCTGTGATAGTAACGAAGACAGTGTACACAGATTATCACAGGCTATGTCTTTGGACTTCAAGGTTATGTGATTAGAAAATTAGAAAAGCGACGAGATTAGAAAAACCGCAGAACATTTTGAAAGAAAGCTTTTTTACAAATTATCTGTGTGCTGGATTTACACAGAATCTGATAGATGGATCTTCTAATGTTTGGAAATGGATAAATGCAACAATGCAAATAGGAAGAACTGGCTTTGGAGCCTGCTCCTGGCAGAAGTTCAAAACCCATATTAAGTAGTCTAATTCGCTTAAAGCCTGTTACTTATATTTTTTGTAAAAATAATTGCCACACACATACATAAAACAAAATATAACCAGTCTACAAATATAAAGGTATAAACAACAATGATATTGCTGTTTTTCACACTGCATGACTTTCTCCCAGATTTGGAATAAAACCTTCACTTTTCTGCCCTTTCTTTTCTCAGATGCTAAGAATAAAATATCAGAAGGACGTGTATCAGGAACTGCAAGCAGAGTTGGGTTTTAGTTTTCATTGTCATCTTGCAGGTAGTTTAAAGTGTGATAACCATTGTGGAACTCAAGTCACAGCCTTACTCCTCATTTAATGAAGGGAAAAATAAAAAATTTCCTGTATCAACACCTAGACTGGTCTAAATAAAAATTCCATTTAAAAACTCACTCTTTAAGTCTGATGACAAGGGTGGATTTCTCAAAATGTATAAGCGAAAGGATCTGTCAGTAAAAGAAAGGGGTAGAGGCTCACTTGTGTCTGATGATATTTTCTCAGGGTCCTTTTCACCAAGAATGGGGAGTATTGTTGTTTAGGCTGAGGAGAATAGACTTGTGAGTCTCCAAAGTATCCATGTCCATATGTAAAGGCACAAGTGACATTCAAGTCATAGAGACCTTTACCCAATTAACTGGAACCTTTGAGTAGGTAGCATCCTGACATTTGTAGGACTCAACTCACTGCCACCTGATTTAAGGTCTCTCAGATATTAAAATATAAATAGACTATAAATGGGCCAGACTTGGACCTTCCAGGCCTCTGGTGGTGATGTCAACAAGATTTGGCCTTGAAGGCCATCGCATTTAAAATTTAGGGATGCCTCCAAAGCAAACGAGTTGTCCTTAGTACCTGATTTTAAAAATTCTATCCCTTAGAACATTGTCTAAATTTGTAAGATTGTTTTGATATTCAAATCAATATGTGTGCATGTTTTCTCTATCTATCTATCTATCTATCTATCTATCTATCTATCTATCTATCTATCTATCATCTATCTATCTATATCTATCGAGTATTCAGTTGAGCAGAATACTTGCACAATTCAAAGTTGCAAGAGTTTATTGAGCATGTACTCTACGCTAGCTCTTTTTTAGACATCCTGGAATTGGACTTCTGAACCTAAGTCTGTGGAATTCTGAGAAGTCCATGAATGGACTTTGGATGTGTGAACCCACCAAGTCTGTGTGCCAAATTTCTGTCTGTGTATTTCAGTTCCTTTTGCTATAGGAAAGAGCCCGTAGCCTTCACAGCACTGTTGGGAGTTATAAGTAGGTCATATGTCAGCACCCCAGAGGAGTAGGTGCTCTCCCCATGGTGTGTGCTTGGGAAAGGGTGCTTTAGTGTGAGAGTGTCACAGATTAAAAAAAAATATATATGTTATCAAATATAAGCTAAATGTCTCCAAGAAAATAGGTAATTCAAGGGCGAATTTCTGGCCCCAACAAAATCACTCCAAAAGCGATTTAGTCCTTTGTGTTGCTGTCTCATTCTATTTTGTTTGAGGAGAACCTCCCTCAGACCCTGGGATGGGAGAGTATCCACATTCCCCCCGGTCCCTGCTGTGGAAATTCCTTTGCTCATTTCACTCCTCCACCACCTTCATGTTTTCCTTCCTCCTCTTTTACTCTTATGCCCCAAATTCTACGCCGTGCCCATTCCTGTCTTTGCTTCTCTCATTCCCTATCAGTTCCTTTCCTCTGCGCTTAGCTGCAAACCTTCTCTGTAATTCACAACAGAGCAGCTGTCATTGGCCGGGAGAACCAGGTTCCTTGGTTTTAGACGTCCCTGGAACAAGGCAATGGCTTTGGTCTCTGAGTTCCTCAATAGACCGTACAACAAAGCTGTGGTGAAAGAAGGTGTCTTCTAAGAAGTTCACATTACGGCCTGTAGTAAAAGAAAATGGTGATATTGTTACAGCTGCCAGTTTCTTCCCATTGTCTTCCTTGTCAAAAACATGCCCCCTCCAAAGGGATGGGATGCGTTTCAGTACAATTTGAGAATGTTCAGTAACCCAATATTATCTTCCTTTCCCTCCTTGTTTCATGTTACTTTCTGATCCTTGAGTTCTCCCAAGTTCACAGCGGTCCATGACATTACGGTGACTCGCTAACTTTCCCATTATACTTGCAGTCAATGGGGGGACAATAGATTGTGTTATTCTGTATTTCACTTCCCTGTCACTCAGTGTTTTATCTCTGTTGATACCCTGGTACCAGACACAGAAACCAAAGTAGGTTGTCTTGTCTTCAGTGAATCTTGAATGCCTTTTGTTCAGAGAGGCGTTTTGTATTCATCAGTCAACTGAGGACTCATCCTGAAGAAGCCCTCAGTCAGCACACAGCCCCAAGTGAAAAAGGGATACTCGGGTTGTGAAATATTCATAGCCAAAGGTACCTCAATCATGTTCACCTTTTGGCCCCGTGAGCCTGCAAGGATCACCGACAGTACCAGGCGAATCTTGTGGATGTGAACATTTCCCGGATGCAATAATGTGCTGTGTCTCATATCCACTCTGGATATTAAACCTATTCACACAGGCACATTTATCTTCCTACTCCATCTGCCAACACGGCTGTGTCAAACAGCTGTAATAAAAGTCCAAAGGTGAAATGATAATGATCAAAGTTTAACCTGATTTCTTTCCCCTCTTCTTGGAAAGAGTAATAGATAGCCTTTCTCCCCCTTTCCCTAAACACTGCATCTTTAAACTCCCCTCTCGTGGTGCTTAGAGACAGCACTGAGGCCAAATTAAATGGCATGTTGTTTAGTTTCTGAAGAAGAAAGTCTTACCAGATCAATAAACTCACGTCCAAACAGAAAGTAACTGAAGACTATAATGGCTGTTAATTGGATGCAATCTGTTGATGACTACAAGATGTCACATGCAACCAGAAAACAGTCCACAGAATCCATAGCAATGCACAGAGGGGTAGAGGGAAAAGAGAGAAAGGAGAGGGGCACCCAAAAACATAACTTTCAATAAGATTTACTCCCTTAGAGCTCCTGATAAAATAAGAGCTAAAGACTCAAGATGCCAATCTTGAGCTTTACAACCAACTGCTCTCTTATAATATGAAGGAAGGTCTATTTTTATGTAGATTTAGATTTAAATGGCAGGGAGGACTTCTCTCCAGGGTAAAGACTGTAGGTGAATTACCTCTTCCCCCAAAAAAGTAGTGAATGAACCCCATTAGCTTATCACAGCTGATTTATACTGGGTGGAGGTGGTCACTACCTTTTATTTAGTGCCTACTACATTGTAGTAGGCATCTCATATACAAACATGGGACAGCTCCCAGGAAATCCAAGAGAGTTATTCATAGATCTAACTTCAGTGTGCACTTTATCAAATACTACCATCTCGAGTATGAATAGCCAAAGTAGATTCTGACAAGTCTGTACTCCACAAACAAAGTCTTTAACAACTTCCCGGTATCGGTGGAAATAAAAAACATTTAGGTGAAGAGAGGCAAAGAGGTCTCAACTCCAACAATGACTTGGATAGATCATAGCTGCTGCCTTGATCACTATGCTAAGGAGTATTCTGAGACTGTGCATAGACTCAGAAGAAAAATATGAAAAAACCTATACTGAAATAAAAACTTCTTCCATGAGCGTGGGATAGACCCATGGTGGGAGAGCTGGTAGGCTTTTGCCATTCTGAGTCATTTGACCTAAGTGCTCTTGGTTTCTGAATCTGTTTAAATCTCAGAACACAAGAAAGGCTGCAAAGGATGACAAAGCAGTTGACTTTGTTGGGGAATCTAGATACTAATTTCCTATTAGGCACCTAACGCTCTCTGGAGAGAAGGCCTCTGCCAATGTAATGAATAAATAAAATATAAATAAAGCTTCACGCTCCAGCCTGTGTGCCCCAGGGAGGTAGACTCTTGGAATTCAGTAATCAAGATGCCTGGAACTCCGTGCTGGACGCATCAGGGAGACCAGGCTGCTACTGTGCCCAGGATCCCAGCGCCTATCAGAGGCCAATCTGCGCCCAAAGAAAGCAAATAATTAAGCAGGTCATTAGGAAGCCTATAAAAGTACGGATGTGCAGCTACGCCCTGCCGTTAACTTCAAAAGGTGACCAAAAGGCAGAGGTTCTTGCAGCAAAGGAAAAAGCAACGGAAAAATTGAAGTCGCATGACACCTAAGAGCAGCCCGGGTGGGAGTTTATTCCACAAAAATCTGCTTCAGCCCAAGCAGGCCAAGTGGCTGGGTCAGTGCTCTTAGAAGTCACCCAAGAGGACTTGGCGAACTGTTGCTGAGGTCTGCTCTGCCCTATAGCTATAGCAGGGGCTGGAAGTGGACCGGGTACTGCCCATGTGGCTAGCAGACCCAGGAGACCTAGGCCTCCCTTGGCCTTAGCTGGGGCAAAACTGTGAAGTGTGCCTTTCCATTTCCTTCCTCCAGGGCCCTTCTCACTTATATGCCCAGTAACCTCAAATAGCCCAGGGTCTTGCTTGGGCAGGAGAGGAGAATCTATTAAACTCACTCACACTCAAGTGTAAATGACTCACATGTCCTATCCAGATTCATTTCAAATTGCAGCAGTTTTACAGAAAGTGGGAGTATTTTAGTGGTGGGATTTTGGGTATAGTGGTCCCTATGTGGGACAGTGTTTTTGACTCCTAGAAGGCTATCCTCTCTTGTCCCTAAATCATATGTCCTAATCAGGAAAAGTTAAAGTCAGTCTATCTGCCCTTATGTAAAACAGACCAAGTCAGCACCAAATTCTTTGGGCTTCTATGTTCCAGGTTTAAAGTGGACTCTCATGGCTGGAGCATATTGGTCCCAGGGAGGGCATCTTCTGGTCCCTCCCAATTCTAATCCGACCCCAATTAGTTAGGAGATGGTGAAAAAGAGTTTGAAATGCCAATAATGGAGAGTTAATTTGGCTAGGCTAAGGTGATTTTAAGTGTTCATTTGGGAAAGTAGTCAGAATATTTTCATTAATTCTTCCTTCACTCTGCCCGCCCTCCTGCCATCCACTGGAAATAACATTTCTTCGGGTACAGTTTTTCATTTTTAGAAGACCTGTGTTCTTTCACTCAATTTATTTATCTAGAAGAGCCCTGATGTGATGTAATTTTGAGGAAGGACAACACTGAGTTCAAATAATTATTTCTTAATATTTCAAAGCTCTCTTGGTTAATGTGTTTTTGAGGACAAGCTGTTAAATCATTAGGGATGGCGTGTGGCAGCCTTTATCTAAGCAGTGGCTAATGCTGACTTGAGCCATTTCTCCCAGTGATGATCCTGGCCTGAACCCCCCATTAGCATGCTGGGCGTGGGCTGGTCACCGCCTGCCTAACAGGTCTTGTTACTAAAACTACATTTAATGAGTGTGATGATAATTGAACAGTCTTATTTTAAAAAGGAAAACTAAAGGAAGTTTCCCTCTCAAACTATATGGGGTGCTCTGGGAGCTGAGGGAAGGAGAGGAAAATTCTAGATGCTGGAATCTGCCAGTGACTCACAGCCTCCTTCAGATGTGCCCCTTTATTGTGAGGAAATAAATGGAGGATCGAGAGCAGTTTGAATCAGAATAACAAAATAAAAATTACTCTGCTGTGGTTCCAGAGAAGAGAACCAGGAGGAAGGCGTGACAGGGAGGAGAGCTCCCTCCGAGGATGCCTTTTCTACTAGACGGGTATCTTAGTCAGCTCAGGCTGCTGTAACAAAACACCAGAGACTTGGTGGCTTAAATAACAGATGTTTTTTTCTCAAAGTTCTGGAGGTTAAGGTACCAGCAGGCTTGGGTCCTCGTGAGGACCCTTGAAGACATTTTCCTGCTCACTGTAGCCTCACATGGCAGGAAGAGGAAGCTCTGGGGTCTCTTCCTTTTCCTGTAAGGGCACTAATCCCATCCTGGGCACAGCATCCTCATGATCTCATTTAGACCTAACACCTCTCAAGGGCCCCCAGTCCTAATCCAGTAAGGTTGAGGGTGAGGGCTTCAACACATGCGTTTGGCAGGGTGGGGTGAGGGGAAACAAACATTCCATCTACAGCAACAGAACTACCAAAAAGCGCAATGAGGTGCTCCTGCGATAAGGAAGTCCACGTCATTGGTAGTGTTCAAGAGGAGGCAGGAAGACTATAGTTACACCTCTTCTAGAAGAGATTGAGTGGCTTACTTCCCAGTTCCCTTCCTAAGATAATGTTCCCTTCGTTATTCTGTGTTTCAATATGGAAATGGGAAACACAGGTGCCAAGGATTCAGGTTGAGCTGTTGGTGGAAGGATTGCTACCACGAATGGTGTTCAAGGTCAGGACTAATAGTCAGGTTGGACGAATCTGTTGAGGGGAACTGGGACCAGCCATGAAACTATGAGCACAATTGCAAACCTCTAAGTCATCACAACCTCACCGCGCTGTCTTATAGGTAGGACACCTGGTTACCTGCAAGTAAAGAACAGCTCTCCCAATGGACTAATGTGTGTGAAGGAAAAAAGAGCCACAAGTCTAGAAATAACACCGTCCTGGTCATAAGCGAGATCAGTCTTTCTTTGCAGACATTAAACAATTTCATATATATATTTTTTTAACCTGGGAGTACTAAAATTACTTCAAAAACTCAGTACTTACAATGGTGTGAGGTGATTTCACTTTACTAAAGTTTTTCCTTTTTTAACATCTCATTTTGATAAGAATTGAGCTATTTCTTTCAAGATCAGTGATAGTGGAACCTTGGTTGATCAGACATGGTGGTTTCGTGAAATGTACATTGATACCTTCTGAGAGAACGAGTCAGCACAGCCATCATTGCCTGGCTGTGTGCACACGCATGTGGGCTATCTCTCTGTCTCTGTCTCTCTCTCTCTCTCTCTCTCTCTCTCTCTCTCTCTCTCTCTCTCTCTCTGTCTCTCTCATGTGGGGTCCCTGCAGCCTTGACCCCCACTCCGTTGTCCTGATGAGCTAAGGTGAAGTGCACAGAGACTTCTGCTGAGCTGGATCTCTCTTCATTACCTGACTTCTCTCTGTTGGAGTTGCTGTCATTTTGTCACCTTAGTGACATCTTAATGCAGCCCCATCTGCATAGACTGGTTACAATGACATGCTTATGATATTCTTCTAAGAGGTCAAGTCATATTCAAGGGGAAAAGAAGGCAGCCTCACTCTTAAAGAAATATACACATACACATATGAAACAACTTTTTAAAATTTCAGTTTATCTTTCCTTTATCTCTTCTCTAAGACATATTTGTGATTCTGTTTCCTTTTCCATGTAATGTTTTCGATGAAATATTGATTAAATTTATGGCTATTTGTACATATGTAAATTTATGACACTCTATATGTTACAAATTAAACATATGTAAAAACATAGGAAGAAAGGAAAACTAGATGAAACTCACTAGAAATAACTTGTTTTGTAAAGGAAAAGGAAATGGAAGAGGTAGGTGGGCTAGTACACACCTGGGATTTTTGCAGCCTGTCCTTCTATGGGACAGTCTTCTCTGAGACTTTCCCTTCTCTGGGAAGAGAAGGGAAATCACCTGGACAGGAGAGGTGGCTGGTTAAAGGTCAAATGGCTAAGACAGTGTCTTGCCAAAAAGAAAGTGTATACAGAAGACAACTTCCTAATAGATTATTTATTCCAAATTAGGTTTCCAAACAAGGCCAAGGTATGTGACAAATGAAAATGCCACGTGTTTAACATCTTTTGCAATGGTTCTTTTATCAGTCAGTGCCATGTCCAACCTGTATCCAATTTGAACACAGAATAAGTAAAGGTACAGTTTCTGCCCATGACAGTGGTGTAAACTTTGAAGAAAGACTTGCTAAGCTTCTCTAACATTTCTAAGAAGCATAAATGAGAAAATGGGAGAGAAGAGCTGTGTGCCAGTTGTAGAGGGAGTGGACTTAATGGAATTGAAGTACACCAGCCAGGAGTCAAGGAAACACTAAATGAATTTAAATCAATTTAACAGCCACCACTCTTTACATATTTTTTAATCACCTCCTAGTGGAGAAGGTAAATCCAATGAACTTAGGAAAAGGGTACTAAGAAATCCAATCTACCATTGCTGCTTTGTGAAGCTAAATGTAAATGATTTTTAGGCTGTTCAATGCAAGGGAGTCTCTGTACCAATAAGACCTCCAGTAGTATTGATAATAGAAAATGAACTTGACCCCCAGCAGAGACACACCTCTCACTGTCAGAGAAAATGTGAACACTCACCTGTCCTAGCTGACAGCTCTGTATCTCATTTCTAGATTTTTATGCTTGGGGAGGATTATTTGACATTTGTTGGGCGCAAATCTTTATAATAGTAATTTAGGAAAAGAAGGAATGTCCACAGTATTTGCAGTAATATGATACTTTCCCTCAGAAGAGCTTAAAAATGCTTCCTGATTATTATAGAACTTCCATTTTAAAAGCAGGATTGACCCTCGATGACACAGAACATTGAGAATGCAGGTTTGCCTGTCCTACCCTCTGTCTGCTGTGATGCTGGGCGACTGGGAGGCTGCTCAACCTTGGTCCCTGGTGCAGTGTCTGCAGTTCACAGCCAACAACTATGTGACAGAACTGGGGATATTTAGCCTGGGGAAGAGAGGACTCCTGGAGACATGGTTACTTATCCAAATTTGTGAAAGGAGTTGCGGAAGAGAGCAGATGAGGGAGCTAAGTTTTACTAAGTAACTACAACCTCACAGGAACTTAGTGTTTTCCCATATCTAATTTAATCCTCACAACAGGTAATTTAGATAAGGAAACTAAAAATCTGAGTCTTAGTAATTGCCCAGCTAGTAGCTAAGTGGCAAGGCCAGACTTAATGCTATACAACTAAAAAATCTTAAAGTTCTTCCATAACCCAAGATTATTCTGCATGGTTCCATGGATAAAACTGGGGTCAGTAGACAGAAATTACAAGGCAGTGGCTTTTATTTCACTCAACATAAGAGGGCGGTTCTGAGCTTCATAGTGGTCCGGAGATGGCAGGGTTAGGGTGGAGGTTGCCGGGTTGTCTTTCTGGAGGCTTCTGGATGCCGGCTCAGTGTGGCTCATCAGTCCAGCAGATGTCCCACACAATGCTCTGTCTGAGGACTGGCAGAGGTATAGGGAAACGATGGGAACGGAAGCAAGACATGGGCTCAGCGGTTGAACGGGTTTCTCAGAATGCTCAGCTGAAACATGTCACTCCCTGGAGAATTTCTCTGAAAATTTCACATACTAATTGTGATTTATGAATCTGCAACATGGGGATCTACAAAATGGAGAACTTATCTCACCTTGAAATCTCTTTCTCTTGGAATGTCTTCAGGGACTAATGCTCCAAAGAATGCAACCAGAAAACACTATTGTGGAGTATGCCAAACACCCTATGAGAGTGAGGTCAGAGGACCTTCCAGCCTATGGCATTTCTTCCACTCATTCATTCACTCATTCTTTCACTGAACAAGACTTGCTGTGTATTTTGCTGGTGCTGGCCTGCCAGCTGAGCACTGCGGATGCAAAGGTAAGTGAGAGCTTATTTTCTACCTCTCCTCCCAGCCTTGAGCAGCTTCCCCACTGCCCCTCGTTCACACCATGCCACTCCAGCCTCTCGGGCCTCCTTGCTGTTCCCAAAGCACTCCAGGGATTCTCAGGTTTTTGCACTGCCTGTCCTGCTCCCCAGAAGGCTTCTTCCAATGTGTCTGTGTGGTCACCTTAGATGCCTCCTGTGGGCTCAGTGTTGTGTCCTTGGTGCAGCCTCCCTGCCTCCTCCCCTGAGCATCTCTGTCCCCCCTACCCTATTCTAATAGTATTATTCATAGTACTTATCACCTTCTAGCATACAATGGAATTAACTTTATTGCTTTTATTGTTGTCTGTCTCCCCCACTAGAATGTAAGCTCTGTATGAGTAAGGTCTTTGTTTTATGCACTGATATATCCCAAACATTTAAAATAGCTGAATAGGTGCTCAATAAATAGTGACTAAATGAATGAGTGAAACGCACAGTTTCTGTCCTCAGGGAAGTGATTCTATGAACACCCAAGTAGACAGAAAACTTGTGGAAGTCATTATTTGAGAGTTTATTTTACATACCTAGGCATACCTTGAAGATAGTGCAGGTTTGCTTTTGGATCGGACTATTGAAATAAAATGAATATCTCAATAAAGAGTCAGACAAGTTTTTTGGTTTCCCACTATAAATAAAAAAGTTGTGCTTACATTACGCTGCAGTCTATTAAGTGTGCAATAGCATTACGTCTAAAAAATGGACATAGCTTAATTAAAGCATTTATTGTTAAAAAATGCTAACGATCATCGGAGCCTTCAGCAAGTCTTAAGGTTCACTGGTGGATAGTCTTTACTTGAGGTTGGTGGCTACTGACTAATCAGGGTGGTGGTTGCTGAAGGTTGGGTTGGCTGTGGCAATTTCTTAAAATAAGACAACAATGAAGTTTACTGCACAATTGACTCTTCCATTCACAAAAGATTTCTCTGTAACATACAATGCTGTTTGGTAACACTTTAACCACAGTAGAATTTCTTTCAAAATTGGAGTCAATCATCTCAAACTCTGCAGCTGCCTTATCAACTAAATTTATGGAATATTCTAAATCCTTTGTTGTCGCTTTAACAATGTGCAGAGAGAGCAACTTCACCAGAAATAGATCCCATCTTAAGAAATAACTTTCTTTGCTCATCCATAAGAAGCAACTCCTCATCTCTTCAAGTTTTATCATGAGATTGCAGCAGTTCAGTCACCTCTTCAGGCTCCACTTCTCATGCTAGTTCACTTGCTATTTCCACCACATGTGTGGTTACTTCCTCCACTGAATCCTTAAACCCCTCAAAGTCAACCATGAGGATTTGAATCAACTTCTTCCAAATTCCTCTTAATGTTGATATTTTGACCTCCTCCTGTGAATCACGAATGTTCTTAATGGCATCCAGAATGGTGAATCCTTTCTGGAAGGTTTTCAATTTACTTTGCCCAGATCCATCAGAGGAATCACTATGGCAGTTACAGTTTTGCAGAATGTATTTCTGAATAATAAGACTTGAAAGTTGAAATTACTCCTTGATCCATGGGCTGCAGAATGGATGTTATGTTAGCAGGCAAGAAAACAACAGTCATCTTCTGATACATCTCCATGAGAGCTCTTGGGTGACCAGGTGCATTGTCAATGAGCAGTAATCTTTTGAAAGGAATCTTTTTATATGAGCAGTAGGTCTCGACAGTGGGCTTACAGTAGTCAGCAAACCATGCTAAAAACAGATGTGCTGTCATCCAAGCTTTGTTGTCCCATCTATAGAGCACAGACACAGTAGCTTTAGCATAATTCTTAAAGGCCCTAGAATTTGGGGGATGGTAGATGACCATCAGCTGCAACTGCAAGTCAGCAGCTGCATTAGCTCAGAACGAGAGCGTCAGCTTGCTGTCTTTTGAAGTTTTAAAGCTAGGCATTCACTTATTTCCTGTCTAGCTATGAAAGTCCTCCATGGCATCTTCTTCCAGTAGAAGGCTATATGTCTACATTGATAATCTGTTGTTTAGTGTGGCCACCTTCATCAGTGATCTTAGCTAGATCCTGGATAACTTGTAGCTTCTCCATCAGCACTTGCTGCTTCACCTTGCACTTTTATGTTATGGAGACAGCTTCTTTCCTTAAACCTCATGAAACAATCTCTGCCAGCTTTAAACTTTTCTTTTGCAGCTTCCTCAACTCTCTCAGCCTTCATAGAATTGAAGACAGGACTTTGCTCTGGATTTGATTTAAGGGAGTGTTGTGGCTGGTTTGATCTTCTATCCAGACCACTCAAACTTTGTACATATCAGCAATAAGGATATTTCGCTTTCTTATCATTCCTATGTTCACTGAAGTAGCACTTTTAATTTCCTTCAAGAACTTTTCCTTTGCATTCACAACTTGGCTAACAGTTTGACACAAGAAGCCTAGCTTTTGGCCAATCTCAGCTTTTCACACACCTTCCTTACTAAGCTTAATCATTTCTAGCCTTTGATAAGTGAGAGACGAGCAACTCTTCATTTCACGTGAACGCTTAGAGGGCATGGTAGGGTTGTTAATTGACATAATTTCAATATAAAATGTCTCATGGAATAAGGTGACCCGTGGAGAGGAAGAGAGACAGGGAAACAGCTGGTCAGTGGAGCAATCAGAACACACACGGCATTTATCAATTAAGATTGCGTCTTTTGTGGGCGTGGTTCATGGTGCCCCACAACAATCACAATAGCAACATCAAAGGTCACTGATCACAGATCACCACAACAGATATAATAATAATGAGAAAGTGTGAAATACGGGGAGAATTACCAAATGTGACACAGACACACAGTGAGCCCCTGCTGTTGGAACCAATGGATTTGCTGGACACAGGGCTGCCACAACTCTTCAATTTGTAAAAATATGCAACGTCTGTGAAGTGCAGTAAAGCAAAGCACAATAAAATGAGGTATGCCTGTGTTGCAGTTGGCTAAAGTTTACAGTACATGCCCTCAAAAAAATGGATTTTCAAGGAAATATGTATACGTATGGTATTTTCAATATCAAAAGTATACTCGCTACAATATAACCTTTTTTGTGTGTTTGTGTGTTTGTTTGTTGATGATTCAGAAAGCACCTGGGGAATATTTCAATAAGAAGGCAGTGATCTGTACATGAGAGATCACGATGCAGCAAGGCTGTAAATAGGATAAACAAGAGGGGTCTGAATCTGCTGTCCCCCGAACACTTTCTCTAGAAATCATTTTTTCTTAATCAATTCTGATTACCAGAATATTCCCTTGCCCTTTCTATCTCCTTAATAAAAGTACAGTTGAGAGTAGTGTTGAAGTTTTCACTGCTAGATTGTCTGTAATACTGTTGTGTTATGGATCGTGGTGTGAGAGAGGTATAAATACACCATAGCCAGCCTCTCTCTTCTCTCTGCCATGAGTACCAATGCTTCTGTCCTCAACTTCACTGCTTGATATCTTATTGTTGGAATTGAGAAATTTTGGGTGGCCTGGCTGCTGGGAAATAGAGATAACTTGGAATCAGGCAAGTTTGTGCCTAAACTGACTCATGGAGTGAGTATGAAGTGTGCCAGAGAAGGAGGAGGGAAAACAAAACAAAATAAAGCAGTGTCTGTGTTTGATCTTCACAGCAAAGTAACATTGGCAGTTGACTCAAGGAGTCAGTGGGAAGATGTCATCAATAATCCACGGAAGAGGACTAGTTTCTGGGGACACCAGGAACAGATAGAAAAACACATATTAGGCAGGAAGTGAAGAGGAGTATTAAAATTATTACTATTATAAAAGCATCACTCTTATTTGTTTCTGCATACTTGGCCTTGCAATGGGTCACCTAGGCGAAGACACCGAGTTCAGCTGAATAAGAAGATTCAGAAAATCATGATGAGATGAATTTCTTTCTTACATATCAAATGCTACAAAGGGTCAGTTGATAAATATGGAAGTGGGAACCCTGGCAGCTAAAGATGCAGATTATTTCCAAAATCACCAGAGAACTGAGTTCCCAAATGCCAGCTTCAAGACATGAACATCAGTAGCTGAAAGTTAATTCTAACTTGCAGGTGTGTTTGAATTATAAATCGACTCCTACCACCGACACCACTATCACCACTGCTACCAACATTTACCAGGAGTCAGGGCCTGGACTCATTTTTTTTTCATGTATTAATTTAATTCATTATTAATGTAATCCTCATCATGGTCTTATGATATAAATATTACTATCCTTGTTTTACAGACAAGAAAAATGAAGCTCAGGAATATTGAATGTCTCATCCCAGGGGATCTAGTTGGTCAGTGGTCAGTCTAGACTTCAAACCTAGGTTCCACCGAGGCCAAAGAGTAGGACTTCATAGTAAATGGTGTTTACTTCCATAGACAAAAATGGGCTTCTTTTGAGGAAGGTCAACTCTGGATTTTAGGAAAAACAAAACAAAACAAAATGATCCCCGTGTTTGATCTTCCCAGCTGCCCTCTGCCCAGCTTGGTTTGTGGTTTTTTAGAGCACTGTGCGTATTATTCTAGAGTCACTGGTGATCTTGGACATGTTATTTAACCTGCCTGAGCCTTAATTTCCTTGTTTGCTAGAATGAAGCAATTGCATTTAATACTCTGATTTTTTTTTTTTTTACCTTTAACATTCTGATTTTATTCAACATCTATATCTGCTGTGCATGGGACATCTTAACCACTGTTGGAGATGCAGAATTGAACACGATGGGGCTTGCAACCTCAGGGCTCCCCAGTGGGCCGTGAGCTTTTCCAGAGAAAATAATATGTCATTGATCTCTGCACCTCTGCCTGGCCCCTCCCCATGCCTGGCTCACTGCCCCCGTGTTATAGATACTCAATGAATGTTTATCAAAACTACATGGAAGAAGAGAGCTAGTCGTGATAAGTTGTATAAAACAATGCAGCGAGTACCTTAGAAGTAATACAGTATACAGAGAGAGGCCATAGGAAAAGGAAATTAGTAACCAGCTGCAGTGCTTAGGAGTGGTTCTTCAGGAGGACTCCGTGGAGGAGTTGGCTCTGACCTTGAAGTAAAGGCAGGGCCGTGATGGGCAGGGATGGGGCCACATAAGGAAATTCTGGAGACAGGAAAGTTCCCTGACATCCACTTTTCTCTGCCAAGTGGGGCGCGTGAGAGAGTGCAGCAGCACAGGAGACTGGAAAGGAGGGTAGGGCTGAATTATTAAGAGCCTTAAATTTTTGAGCTTAGGATTTTAGACTGTTCTGGAGGAAATGAGGCACCATTGAGGGTTTTAAAGACAGAAGTAGTATCAGCAGTTATGTCAGATTGAAATTCAACCACGGCCGGGCATTGTGTGAGGCACTGCCATACGTGTTTTTTAATTTAATCTTATTTAATTTATGACTCCAAACAACTTTGTAAATTAGATAGTTTTATTGTGTGTTAGTTACATCTCAATAAAGCTAAGTAATAAAAACACTGATCTCTGTGAGGTGAGGCAATACAAGGTCCCTTGAAAAAAACAACCCAAAACAAAAAAGTCTTCTAAAGCTTCATTTTAACGTTTGTGGGATGCCCTTCTTTACCCTCAAGAAATTAAAAAAAAAAAAAGAAAAGAAAAGAAAGGAGGAAAGGAAGAAAGGTAAGGGAGGGAAGGAGTGAAGGAGGGAGGCTTCTTATTTTCTAAGATAACATGTCCTCTTTTCCAGCTGTATGGGAAAAAAATCATGGCAGATGCAAAGCCAACTGCTGTCTGAGTTAATGTCAGATCAAGTGGACCATTACTGAACTTCAGAGTTTCATAACAAAAATCACTTTCTTACCATAGTCATCTCTTTAGATGTATGGAGATTTTTTTTTTTTTTTTAGGTGTCTGGATTCAATTTTACAGCTTCTTAAATTCCATGTATTCTACATGCCCAAGCAATCTATGGATGATAGATGCATTTTTCTCTGAAGGTGGGAATTGTAGGATTGGCAACGCTGTTGTTAAAGACCTTCTTAAGACATGGGACACACCTCTAGAAGTTAGTTGAGTGTGTTAAAGAGATTTATTCCTGGACAAATTGGCTTATAAATATGAACCAACCCATAAAAGGCAATCCACAGGGCGAGTCTCGAGGGAACTATTCTTTCTACGTTAGGGGCTGGTTTTTATGAAAGTCCTAATAGGTAGCTCCTTTTCCTACTACCAGCCTTGGGTATTTTAGTTCCCACTGAATGTGACTGTTCCTCTTAATTTACTTAATACGGCAGTCCCCAAGGGCTTGTAAAGCCATAATGGGACAATTGAGTTTAGGAGGTTAAGAAAACTGGCACGGAGAGAAGCTTTATAATTCTGTGAGCAACTTTTTATTGGCTAAAATATCTTAAAGTGCCATCTTAATTGTCTTATGAGGGAGGGCTCTCTTGTCTTGTCACTGACAAGATGGAGCCGGCCCAGCCCGTCTGTGTTGAGCAAGCGTGGACTCCATCCTTCAGCTCTTTGTTAAAGAAGAACTTCTAGGAAGCGAATGGAGGTGAGAAAGTTGTAGTCAGGTTAACATGCAATAAAAAATATAAAAAGCCATTCAAGGACTTTAATTTCAATCCTAATGCAAGGCTCTCACTTCAAGTACATCGCTTTAAATGTCTTGAAACACTGCACATTTTCCCTTTTTTTCTAGAAATTTCATTTATTGTTAGTTTCTGACTTCTACTAACACTAAAAACGCTTATAAAACTCCCATACACCATGTTTTTCAGAGAAGTAGGGTTAGAGATTCTTTCTGTGCTGTTCATGGGAGATGCAGCAAGAGATAGCTCTGGAAGCAGGGGAGGAGGAATGCCAGTCCCTAGAAGTGGGGCAGTGGGTCTGCCTCCTGCCAGTTTGTTTCTGGGAGTCTATAGCAGAAGAAGCCCAGATCACTGTGGTTGTCTACTCTCCTCGGTGGTCACCACTTCTTCCCACCTCCAAGTCCCTGAATTGGAAGCTCTTTACAGATTGCATGAGCCTAAACCTCACCCAGCAGCTGCTGTAGGAACAAGAACAAGGGTTAAAGTGACCTGAGATGCCTATTGAATTGCTGTAACTACACAAGAGGGTTCAAGGTCTTTATAGCAAAGGCGTCTTGCTCCTGGATTTTATATAGAGTTAGAACATGTGGGTGTTTACTCACAGACTATCAAGGAAAACCAGAGAGCAGTGACCGTGGTGCGTGTTCCAGCTCCGTGCCTTCCAGCAAGACAGCTTCCTCGGAGTGCCTGGTGAAAGCACACCCTTGGCTACTGGAGTCCTTCCTTTGCAGCACCTGCCATTCTGTAATACTCCTTCCTGTCCTGGCTACAGATCCAGATGGCTCTAGAATCCCTCCTTGGAGCAAGGACAGCTTGAGGGGTTCAGGAATTCTGTAGGACCACGAGAGATGGAGCAGTTCACCTGTTGGGAGCGAGGGTCAATTGCTGGGCTGAACGAGAGATGTGCTCCTTTGCTCTGTCCTGGCTGGGGAAATGGATATGGTGGGTGTAGCTAGGAGATTTAGAATTATAGATGATTATAAGCGGCGATACCTTTTCAGACCCCTCTGGTTGTAGATAAAGACTTAGGATAGTTTCCATAGTGGATCCCAATACAAAGGCCTTGGAATGAGCCAGAATGCTGCCTCCTCCACTCACCTCCCTGAAGCTCCGTTTCCTGATAGTAAAATCCCACCTTGCTAACATCACTGAATAGTCACTCAGCGCCAAGCACTGTTATAAGTGCTTTACATGTATTAACTCATGTAACCGGCATATCTACCTTATGATGTAGACTAGAATCTGTGAGCTTCATTCTACGTATGGCAACGCCAAGGCACAGAAGGGCTGAGTAACGTTCCCCAAGTCACACAGCTAGCACATGACAGAGCAGGGATTTGGATTCAGGGAGTCCAGCTCTGGCGTCCATGCTGTGGACACCCCTTCACCTTGCTTCTGCAAGATTTCATGAGATCGCAAACTCTTAGGTGCTGCATGAATACTAATTATCATCATTCCTCTGAGTTATTAAAATGAGCCACTACCCCTTGAGCATGGTTTTCTAAAAAAAACTAGAAATCCATGTCATCACGTTCGCTTTTAGACCTGTGGACTCCAAACTTTATGATCATACTGGGTTGTTATAAAACATACTTGGGTTAGTTATAAAACATCCTTGAGCATGGAATATGAATGTGCACATATATTTATTTGCATATGGACTAGATAAATATTCTATTGTACACATGACCACTATGAAACATGCAGAAATCAGAAATTAATTTAGAAATAATGAAAAACAATTTAAAAAAATAGGAGTTCAAATACTAACATACCTTGGAGATATTGCGAGTTTGATTCTACACCATGGCAATAAAGCGAATACCGTAACAAAGTGAGTCATATAAATTTTTTGGATTAGGTTTGGCTTAAGGCAATGTTGTGGCTGGTTTGATCTTCTATCCAGAACACTCAAACTCTCTCCATATCAGCCATAAGGCTGCTTCACTTTCTTATCATTCCTGTGTTCACTGAAGTAGCGCTTTTAATTTCCTTCAAGAACCTTTCCTCTGCATTCACAGCTTGGCTAACTGTTTGGCCCTCTTTTGGCCTGCCTTGGCTTCAAGTGTGCCTTCTGCACTGAGATTAATCATTTCCAGGTTTTGATTTAAGGTGAGAGACTTGTGACTCTTCCTTTCACTTGAACACTTAGAGGCCATTGTAGGGTTAGTAATTGGCTTAATTTCAATGCTGCTGTGCCTCGGGAAATAGGGAGAAGATAGGGAGAGGGATGGGGGAATGGCTGGTTGGTGGAGCAGTCAGAACATACATGGCATTTCTCCATTAAGTTCTCCATCTTATATGGGTGCGGTTCAGGGCACCCCAAAACATTTACAAAAGTAACATCAAAGATCTCTGAGCACAGATCACCATCACAGGTAGAATGATGAAAAAGATTGTAATATTATAAGAATTACTAAAATGTGACACAGAGACACAAGTGAGCACAGGTTGTTGGAAAAAAATGGCACTGATAGACTTAACTTGATGCAAAGTTGCACAAAAAACCTTTAACCTGTAAAAATTGTAGTGTCTGCAAAGTGCAATAAAGTGATGTGCCACAGACGGAGGTGTGCATGTAACTTATTCCTGCTCTTCAGGGGCTTATCTTGTTGCTCTGTTTGGAAGACCACCAAAAAGCTCACATTTTCCGTTTTGCCCATATGATCAAAGAGAAGGTCTGAGGGCCTCCACCTCCCCACACTGACTTCTGATTCTTACAGTTCGGGTTCTAACCCAGCCATGAGACAGCACAGAGGGCCCCTTGGGGGCACCAGTGCCAGTCACAGGCAGATTTGTGAACTCAGCAGTTTCAGCCTCTCTTGTTCCCTACCCCACATCAGCACCCTGCTCCTGGGCCCTCTCAGATACCTGGTGATGACTGGCCCCCTCCTCTGCCTTCCTCTACTCTGCACAAAAATATCTAATATCCATCAACCTACTTGAACTTAAGTCTGTCACTGGGTTGATTGCATTTTGAGCCTTATCTCTATTTAAACTTCCAAAGGCTCATTTTCCTCAACAGCCAAATGGGGATGTTAATTCCCTGTGTGTGCAAATGCAGTGAGGTCTAAATGGGGGGCCACTTGCCATCACACCTAACATGCTGCCTTGCCTGGGCCGGGTGCTGCGCAGGGCCCATGCATGGCCGGGGAGTCTGAATCTAGAAGGACAGACTCTGTTCTCCCTTACAGAGGGGTAAACAAAAAGAAACGTTACCTGCAATGACACCATATCCTGCTAAACCCTATCCTAGCTGAAGAGCGCTAACTTCCGGAGGCTTCTACCCCCAACAGACTCGATGTGAGTGGTACCGAGATGGGGATGCTGCCTTTGGCTTCCTCATTTGAAGATGGGGCCCTTACAGTGACTCCCTCTAGCTTAGTGTCCCAAACCCCACTGCACACACAGGCATCAGCCCCCCTCCTCCCTGAAGCCCCTTCCACCGCTGGACCTCCCTGACCACGCATGAGGGAGGGCCAGGCCAGGCCAGAGAAGGAAGGCGGGGGAAGGCTGCCCCGCAGGACCGAAGGGCAGCTGTTTATATTATAATTAAGGTTTTACAGCATAAACTGAAATGTAGCTTGACTATTCCAACAAGGCACTGGAGGTAATTACCACTGCTAGAGGCATTCTCCACTGCCAATTATTTCCCTTCCTAATTGAATAACTTAGGCCACATTGTAGAGGGCCAGGGAAAAGGAGTTGCTTTTACATGTGGACCTTCCTTCAGAGGCCTCCGAACAGCGCAAAGCTTAACACTCTCAGTCCCAAGCCTTTCCGAACATCCTTTCCTAAGAGTGTAGCACAGAAGTTAAGAATATGAGTATTAGTCCTGGGTTCCACCACTTACTAGCTTGGGCAGATTAAACTCTCTGCGTTTATCCTATAAAATGGGACTAAATAAGTACAGGCACATCTCATTTATTGCACTTGGCTTTATAGGGCTGCACAGATGTTACCTTTTTTCATACATTGAAGGTTTGTGGCAACCCCGTATCAACAAGTCTATCAGCACCATTTTTCCAACCACAGGTGGTCATTTCCTCTCTGTGTCACGTTTTGGTAATTCTCATAATACTTCAAACTTTTTCGTTATTACATCTGTGACAGCAATCTGTGATCAGGGATCTTTGACGTTATTATCGTAATTGTTTTGGGCGCCATGCACTGCACCCATATAAGACGGAAAACTTAATCGATAAATGTCGTGTGTGTTCTGACTGCTCCACTGACCAGCCATTCTCCCATCTCTCTCCCTGTCCTCAGGCCTGTCTAGTCCCTGAGACACAAGAGTATTGAAATTAGGCCAATTACTAACCCTACAATGGCATCTAAGTGTTCAAGTGAAAGGAAGAATCGCACATCGCTCCCTTCAGATCAAAAGCTAGAAATGATTAAGCTCGGTGAGGAAGGCATGTGGAAAGCTGAGAAAGGCTGGAAGCTGTGCCTCTTGCGCCAAACAGTTAGCCAGCTTGTGAACGCAGAAGAAAAGTTCTTGAAGGAAATTAAAAGTGCTACTTCAGTGAACACACAAACGATAAGAAAGCAAAACAGCCTTTTTGCTGATAGGGAGAAAGTTTGAGTGGTCTGGATAGAAGATCAAACCAGCCACGACATTTCCTAAAGCCAAAGCCTAATCCAAAAGAAATTTGTGTGACTCTCTTTATTGTGATTTTTGCTTTATTGCGGTGGTCTGGAACCAAACCCGAAATATCTCCGAAGTAAGCTTGTGTGGATTTCAGGGCACTGTTGTGAGGATCAAATGAAATAACGACAGTCCTGGCACATAGAGAACATTCAATAGTTCTGGCTTACGGATATGGTTCCAACAGAGGGCGTGAGCATGGAGGGGCTGCTCTCTTCCCTGCACAGATGGGGGAAACTGAGGCAGAAAGTACACCTCCGTCCCACGTGAGACCAGCAGCAGATAGAGAGCACACCTCCTTGGCGATGAATTCCTTTGAGTTGCAGAGGAAATGGCCCCTCCCAAGAAGGCTGGACAGATCCCCAAGACATCCAGTCCTGGGTGGGGTTGCCGCTCTCTCCCCCTCCTCTGTGTCCATACAAAGTGCCCGGCATTATGCCCAGTGCTGCGAGGGCTCCTTGAGTCCCAGGGCAAGGCCATGATTAATATCACATGCATTTGTAGAGTGCTTTCAACTTTTTAAATTTTATTCTACTCTCATCTCCTTCGATCATCACAACCACCTAGAAAAGAAAAATATCCCTCCTGGTTTACAGATGAAAAAATGGAGGCCGAGAGAGAACAAATAAATCACAGCAGCTCAATCAAGGACTCACACACAGGTCTGTCTCCAGGTTTTCCTGGAGCTTGGCAGGAAGGAGGTCAATTCAGCTCCCGGGACACACCGCGTACTCCCTCCCCAGTGCTTACCTCTTTCGCTACTGAAATTATACAGTGGTTTAACGTATCTCAAAGGCTGGAGACAGCGACTCTCAGTCGCTGTGTGTGTCTGAGTATACTCAGTGTGTGTCTGAGTATCTCAGGGAACGTGTTTCAAAACGCAAATTCCAGGGCCACATTCCCAGGAATTCTGGATTCCTGCATCAAATAGGGGGCCCAGGAATCTGAAGTTTAACAAGGTCTCTTAGGTTTTTCTGATTTCAGTGGTTCAAAGACCACACTCTTGAGAAATACTGGACTCAGAGAACCTAGGACAGGCAACAGAGGCCTGTGAAATGCCACCTATGTGACCCGGTGAATTGACTTAACCTTTCTGACTATTAGTTTCCTTATATGCAAACGAAGATAATAGTATTTACCTCCAAGGGGTTTTGTGAGAGTTAAATGAGATAATGCATGTCAAGTGCGGACTCAGTGCCTGGCACATACCAAGTGCTCGGTGCTGCTTGTATGATAATTGTCAGCGTCACCGCTGCTGTTGTCAGGAACATTATTGAAACACAGCCAAACCGTGTGTTACTCCAGGGATAAATGACTATAGCTTGCAACCTTATCATTTGAAGTCATTAAATCTATAGAAAATTGGGTTATAAAAGCAACATAAATAGGATTTGATAAATTTAAATCATTTTTTAATAAGACTGACTCATTTATCCTCATTTAACTGCCTTGGGATGGTGGCGTTGGCAACTGCTTGGACAAATAGGAGTTTGTTCTCTAATTAGCAGGCACTGATTAATGGCGGGAAAGGGGGGCAATTGGTGAATAAGCCAAGAGGGGCTTCTTGAGAACTGGCTGTAAATCGATGTGATCTGCCCAAAAAATCAACAGCAGACAGCAAAGCGATGGACAAGGATGTACAGCGCCCAAGCCCAGTCATGCCCAGCCTCCTCCTAGCCATCCTCCAGGCCCCTTCCACAGGTCTGATGTCTGGGTGGAGGGGAACGCTGCCCTCTTCTTGGAGAAAGCTTGCCCGGAGCCTGCCCCAGGACAGCTTCTCCAGGTCTCCCCTGGGGAAAAGGAGAAAGAAATTTCAGAAGCAAGTGAAACAGATTGAGCTAAGCAATGACCTACAGACTGTCAGTGGTGGGTCCTCCCCGCCCCCACCACTTAGAATCTGGCGGAAATTCCTAGTAAAGTGCGAAGCGACCATATCAGCAAGGACTACCCAAGGCTGGCCTGGGGCTGGTGGCCTGAACTTTGTCAGAGAGCCACCCAGAAATCTGTCATTTCACCCAGGCCACCTCCCTCTTTTAGGGAGGCCAACCAGACACCAAAAACAAAATTTCTGATTGGAGAAGTCCCAGAAATACTCTTGGGTGCATTTTGACATCTTGGTGAACAGGTTCTGAGAAAGGAACCTCAGCATTTCCATAACCCCATAGGATGAGGGCAGGTGTACGTACGCCAGTGTTTGATGTGAGGCAAGTCGTGCTGCAGCCCTTCCTTTGGAAAGCTGAAGCCCACACCCCATTTCTGGGTGAGAGCAAACCGATTTCTGAGTGAGAGTCATCTTTTATTTAAGCTATGCAATGAGTGAGCCACCTACATAGTGTGAATTTGGAGACCATGAAAGCCCTGCTTCTCCGAAGAATACCCTCTCCTCAAGCGTTTCTGTCTCCAAATGGTCCTGCTCTGCTACGACATATGCAGGCCCTGAACTTCTCTGATCTAAGCCCCTGAGATGATGCAGAGCCGAAGAGGCGCTCCGCCGAGACAGGCTACAGAAACAACAGGTGACGGAGACACGGGTCAGTTCTGCTCTGACTTTTTCTCTGGAACACCACTCCCTGCCTTTGTCTTCTCTTCCCCGTCTGCTGTTCATGACCTTCGTCTGTCACTGTCACCTGCTCCCTGCGACTTCTTCCGTCTCTAGGTCCCACACAATGCCAGGTCATGGCTGCGCACACAGTGGGCCATGAAGAAATGACACAAAGAGGCATGGAAGAATGTCCCTAGGCACACTGTCCAGCCCTCCTTTTCCAGAAGGAAACAGACATGGGAGAGAAAAGACCGATTGTTAATCTTCTACCCAACGGCCAGCTCCCCAGTAACGCTCTTTGTACTGCCACGGCCAGCGGGTGGCAGAAAATATGGAAAAAATCATGTACTTGCTGGAAATCTTCTGCCTTTTATGTAAAAACATTCAAAACTGTCTTCATGTTTTAGCCTTACTTTCTCTCCCTCTTCCTGTATCCATTTTTATAATCCCTTCTCTCACATGTCCAAACAACTTAGCCAACCACTCTGTCGCCTGGATGCCCTGCAAAGACGCCTTTCTCCCTCCTTCCCGCCATCCCCACCTACTTCTT
The DNA here is from genome assembly GCA_963574885.1 of Lepilemur ruficaudatus. Classification (NCBI taxonomy): domain Eukaryota; kingdom Metazoa; phylum Chordata; class Mammalia; order Primates; family Lepilemuridae; genus Lepilemur; species Lepilemur ruficaudatus. The sequence continues at coordinate 73,889 of CAUYRT010023954.1, forward strand.
CCCCAGCTGTTCCCTCTGGGATAGGAGGCTCAGACGTCCACAGCCACCAAGGCCACACACATGTCTCAGGAGGAGAAATGACCAGGAACAGGAAATGCATACATTTCCTGCCGGGTAACTGTGGCTTCACACAAGACAGGAGTGGGCAGGAATGGAGGTTACTCACTTCCCTCAAAGCAAGGAGCTGGGAGAGGTCGTCCTTGATGGGGAATTTTATTGGTTTTAATATTATCATTTGGGGAGTGCTGTTAATGAGTTGCCATCCTTCCAAATTAAAGCTTCAAGGTTGCATTTGGGCACTAAAGAACTGTTGGCTGCACAAAGTGTCCCTGTTGGTCTGACAATTTCTCATGGTCAGGAAGTTGCACTGGGTGATTCAGGGACCAATGTCCTATGATCCCCTCGGTGCCCTCCCCTGAGTGCTCAGGAGCATTTGACACACTATACATTCCATCTGTCCTTTTAGAAGCCCTTTCTTCATTTGGTTTCCAGAAACCACAAGCTCCTGGTCACCTTCCTGCAGCCCAGGGCACTCCTTTGCTGGACCTTCCTCCTCTGCCTAATCGCTAACAGTGTGAGTAACTCAGGGCTCAGTCCCTGGGCCTCTTTTCTATCTACTCTACCTGCCATTGTCATCTCTCTCCCTCATGGATTTAAATATCAGGTTGAATCACAAAAACATCTAATGACCAAATAACAATGGCAATTTCAATGGTCCCACCTAATGCAACGTGGCCACTCACTTTCTAATCTGTATCTCCATCCTCTGACCTCTTCTTGAACTTCAGACTCACTTACCCAACTGCCTACTTGACACCTCCACTTGGATGTCTAATAGGCATCTCCAGACGAACCAAAGCAGTTCAGAGCAGGACCCTAGACTTCCCTGCCACGTTGGCTCTTCTCACAATCTTCCCCATCTCAGCTAAGGACAGCCCTACTCTTTCCCTTGCTCTGATCAAAAACCTAGCAGTCACCCTAGCTCCCTCTTTCTCTCACATGCTGCAGATGTAAGTCTTGTTAGCGCTAACCTCACTTCCCACATCTCCACTCCTACCATCCTAGGCCAAACTTCCTAGAGTTGTTTCCTAAATTTGTGTAACAGCATCTTGACTGGTTTCTGCTTCTGTGCTTGGGCCCCTATAATCTACTACCTGTACAGCAGTCCAGGTAATCATTCCAAAGCAAAAGTCACATCGTGCCATTCTCTCTACCCCAAATCCTCCAGTGTCTTCCTGTCACACTCAGAATAAAATGTAAAGGCCTTATCCTGCTGATTGCCCAGCCCTGCCTGCCTCACTCATCCCCATCTCCTTTACCTTCTTCACTCGGCTATAAACCAAAGCCTTTGTACCTCCTGCTTCCTCTGCCTCGAACACTCCTACTCCACTCATTCACATCTCTGTCCATCTATCACCTCCTCTGAAAAGGCTTTCTTGGTAATACTTACCCCTTCATTTTGCCTTATTTCATATACTGACCACATGATAGTATATTGCATAATAAATTTGTTTATGTGTTTATTGTCTATCTACCAACTAGAACCTAAGTTCTCTGAAGGTAAAGATTTTTATTGGCTTGGCCAGTGCCTTCTCCTAGTGCCTGGCACTTAATAGATGTTCAATAAATATATTTGTTAAGTGAATGAATGAATTGATGAATGATTGCGCCAGGCCCCCATCTTTGTACCTTATGAGAGCTTAATACACATTTGATGCCTGAGAACCTTGGGCCAACAGTTTAATAATGATATGGGATTAGGATTGTACTAGAAAGTGAGTTCATAGTTTTTAGAATGGTTTCCTTAAATATGATAACTCCTAACTCCCTTCCCATCAGGACAGAGGATCCCAAAGCAAGAGGTCACATTTCTCCTTCCATTTTTGTCCATCCAAAACATTAAGTGTTTGTTCTTCATGTAGAGACCATGAAATGCTTAGTGTTGGCCATTGCAACCATACATACACACCCCACCTCCCCCATAATGATAAAAGTAATAACAGACTTTCATTAAGATCTTACAATGATCCAAGCATTGTTCTAAACTTTTTACACATATTATCTCATTTAGATGGCTTAACAATCCTATAATGCAGATGCAGATTTGATCTCCACACTTAAATGAGGAAACTGAGGCACAAAGGGGCTAAGTAACTCTTCAAAGTTCACATACCCAGTAAGAGAAAAGGCCAAATGGCTCTGAGGTTTTCAGTTTTGGATGGGGTCTCTAATGATGCTATGCATAGAAAGTCTCACTGGCCCACCCTCACTTCTGTGCAGATTTCCCAAAGCTCTGAAGAATCCCATAAAGATAAGGACAATGAAGATTAAGGGCATCTATGTTGCAGTGAGAAAGACCCAAGGTCCCGGTACCTACTAAGGCAGTGCGATTCCATCAAAAGTGCAGCCAAGTCAGTGACACAATGGGGCTCTAGCCCTCATTTTTTCTCTAAGGGCCCTCTGCACCCCTCAGAGCTGGCCCTTTGCCACCCCGGTTGAAAGACACGTGTTTGTCTCACACCTTGAACTGAACAACTAGAGTCTAGGTACCAATCCATTCACACTCAACCTCGCTTGTTAGCTCTGCTCCATCTGGTAAGCAGGAGTCTCGATGGTCCCTGGTTCTCAATCCCCTCACCTGACAGGTAGCACCTAATCAAAAATGCCCTCAGAAAACAATCACAGCATCTGCACTGCCAAGAAACAAGGAACACCCAGGTTCATGTGTTGATGCCCACTTCGTGGGGTCCTGGCAGTGGCACCCATGGGCTGCCTGGAGGCTGCCGCAGGAATCCCTTCTCTTGCAGGAATAACTGACAAGGCACGGGGGCATTGCTCCCAGAAGGCCTCTGCCCCATCCCCAGCAGTTCCAGGCCAGAAAGGAAGGAATGGGAAGGCGGAGGGCAGTCTCTCCAAGTAAGAGAGCAACTGAAAAGATAAATGGAACCCATTTCAAAAGGAGTTGCAGGGCATCTGGGGAAGCAAGCCTCCGGAGTTGGAGTTAAGGCTCGGAAGCATCAATTAATATGTTTCACACCTATCCTGCCTTTCTCCTGGACTCCCCAAATGCTTCCCGGACATCCCAGGCTCCCCTCCTCACAGCTAGGCAGGACTCACCTTCTGTAGCACCAGAAACAAAGACTGCCGATACATAAATATCAGGTGCAAAAGCTGCTAGTCTAAACATGGATACAGATAGATTTAAAGGCACGCTTGTGGTGCAAGTTTCCAGAGAAATAGGGATTAAAAAAGAAAAGGGAGAAAGCAAGGAGCAGGAAAGTATAAGCTTAAGGAATCTCAACCTCATGCCCCAGGGAGAACCCGGTGCTAGAGGGAAGCTGCAGAGGGACTGAGATGTTCTTTTCGCTGCCCTACAAGGTAGCCAGTGCCAGCCACTGGCAACCAGCTCATCATCAATGGATTGCCCAGGTTGGAGTGACTCGTCTGTGCCCCGCACTCTGCCCGACCACATGGATCATCCCCTGTCCAATGACCTAGGACATCGGTGACGCCCGTGCTAGTAACCAATGAACCGAATGACTTTCAGAAATCACAACATTTATGGGTATCGATCTCCTCATATGCAACATCAGGCATTGAGAAAATGATTTTCCATGCAGTTCTAATATTTGGGATTTTAATAAGGGCTTATAGTGGGATATTATCAGGAAAAAAAATTCTTTGTTCATCACGGTATGGTTGCTGGCAATTTCCACAAAAATAAGCAGTCGAGTCTCCCATATAACCTGGCTCTTAAATTTTAATCAAAGCCTGTGAACTGAGAATAATCAAAATATGTGATCAGGATGGGGCTGATTGTGTATTAATTTTATCATAACCCAGATATGTTCACCATTATGCACAGATGAATGGCATGTGATCATCTTACTGGTCATCTTTAAAAGAAGTTACTAAGAATTAACTAGTTGCCAAGGACTATGACAGGCACTTTGGAGAAAACTGATAATATATTGTCTACATCCTTAGCAGCAAAAAAGACGGATCTGTGAAAAAAATCTAGAAACTAATACAAAAAGTTTAGAATCATACTATAATTTTCAAAGCTGTAGATCTGACTACTGTCCATTGCAATGTTGACCAAATGTAGTCGTCCAGCTAATGCTAAACCTCTGAAGTACAAACAGAAATGGGCAATATTGTTATCACTAAATTCTACCACTTAAGACAAGTAATCGCTAACTCCATGCGAAGGGACATAGAATATTTACCTTAACCCAATAATCAAACAAATTTTCTTTAGGGAAAATCTGGCCTTTCTCCATAAGATAACACTAAGGTTGGTTATTTTAGTTTCAACAGCATATAGACTTAAGATTTCAGCCACAACTAGCTTGTAGACCAAGCCACCTAGATAATTTGTGGGATCCAGTGCAACATGAAAATGTGGGGTTTCTTGTTCAAAAAGTACTAAGAATTTCAAGACATCAAAAGCAGAACATTAAACCAAGTGTGGAAACCTTCCAAGCGGTGGACCCTTTGCCACTGTGCAGACCACACACTTGTGTAGCCTGCTCATGGATGATGCAGAATTAACCAGAGCTGACTTTTAATGAGCGTTTACTGTCTGCTGAGCACAGTTCTAAAAACTTTACATGTATTAACTCATTTAATCGTCAGAACAATTCTCAGAGGGAAGGAAGTGCTATTATATTCTATATAATAAGGAAACTGAGGCATAGAAGAGTTAAGCCTTTTACTCAGGGATCCATGGACATGGGCTAGAGCCAGAATTTGAATTGGGCCTGACCAGGTTCGGGTCCTATCACAGCGCGACACTACACAGCTCCTAGCAATCTTCTCTGAGACTGAGTCTGGAAATTATACTAATAGATTTCCATTCTGCAGAGTCTTTTAATTTTCTTCTGTTCTAAAATTAACACTGGGCTTGAATAACTCTGGGGTTGTCTCAGTTCCAGGGACCTGCAATGACTGGGGCCTTCTGCATGGGTGCCACAGGATGTATACGGGCAAAGCAGAATAAGTGTGAACACAGAGAGCTGGGAACAGTTGTTCACGGCCCCCCGTATGTCACAGAGCCACCACAGTCAAAGCCTGCTGAAGCTTGACAGCTAAGGCGATGGGCAAAGTGGCTCAGACCAAGAAAGCCCACCAGGCACCAATTATGGAAAGCAGTTTTACGCTGGAAGGATGAGGTCTCTGGGCAGAACTGGGCTTGCCTGCAACGACGTTGACCTCCAGCTCATGGCTGTGACCTTGCTCCTGGGAAGGTCCCAGGAGAGGGACCTCCTTCCCCATAGAAGGCTGTGAGTCAGCCACACAGTGGACAATGAACGACACTGTTCTTGGAGGGAAGAACAGCAGGCAGTTGGCCCTCTGCTTTGCAGAACTGGGGCGCTCCAACTTCAGTGGGGCATAAGGGTCACCTAAGGGGTTGTTTGGTTTTTAAATGCAGGCTCCTACGCTCACTTTTGAACAAGCTTTCCAGAATTTCTGATGCGGGTGGCCCATTCTCGGGAAACGGAATCGTTAACACAGTGGGACTGTTCCCAGCGGACGGGCAGCGACTGTTCCCTCCCCCATCCCAGAGCCAGCTGCAGTGCCCCCACCAGGAGAGCCGACGCAAGGCAGGTGGTGCAGCAAAAGAGGGAAAGTAGCCCCGAGACTTCCACGTGGACGGAAGAGCCCAAGGTCAGTTTTTAAACTTTGTCTAATGATCTTAGTCCATATTTTTGTTTGTACTGGGATATAAGTTGTGTCCCCCACCGTGACCTGGCCTCCACAAAATGACAAGCATGTCTCAGGCAAACTTTTCTCCTTGTAAATGCTTCCAGGGGCGTCTTTCTCTTTCCACCTACTGGTTCCTCTCAATACCGTTTGGCTTGTAAGGCTCTAATTTTGAGAAAAGTCCTTTTTTTCCAGAATGGATCGAAGTCAGCAAACACAGGGGTGAAACAGACTTAGAGAGCATTCCACCCAGCATTTCACTCAATAGACAGGGAAATGAAAGCCCGAGGAGGCCAGACGGCTGACTCGAATAACATCGAGCGGGGTCCACACTTGCATGCAGGTGAGCAGACCCCGCCAGGCACAGTTCACGGGGCCCAAAGAATGTCCCTTCTCCCTGCAGTGTCAACTCACACCAAGTAAACTGATGCCACCGCAGGGCATGTCTAGACTCTCTTCACTGGATTTCCCATTAAAGAGATGCTGGAAACAGTTTTGTTTTATTTTTTTTTTTTAAATCCCTGGAAATGAATGGATATCTCATATAGCAAAAATACAGTCAGGGGGCCGGAAAAGTCCACTGTGCACATATAAAAAAAAAGTTATAAATAAACAGAATGATCAGAAACCAGATTAAACTTCCAAGTTGAAAATGAGAAGTGGAGGATAAAAGACCTGACCCGCTTCTAACTAGCAGGGCTCTGGCTCAATTGTATAATCCTCTCCCGGCCGCACAGCGTTTTAATTCATACGATTGTGAACTTCCAGAACTGAAAGAGATCTGAGAGGTCAGAGGTTGCCTAGGCCACTCCCCATCTTGGGGATAATGAAACTGAAGCTCAGAGAGATGAGGACACTTGCCAGGGGTCACACAGCTCACGTTGTTAATCACCCAGAGCTATTCTTCCAGCCACTGAAGGAACCACAATGGATGGGCTATTTGGTCCCTGGCAAAGAAAACTTGTTACCTAACAGTTTGATATCTTTCCTATATGGCATAAAAAATTTCAAACAGATCACCTAGTAGGGAAATGTAATCACAGTTTTTAATTAACATAAAGTCTCTGAGACATTTTTTTTTTTTGCTGTTATATTACTTCTATACAGTGTAAATCAATTAGGCACTATGGGCCAGCGGGTGCAAAGAGTGGCGGTCACTCACTGGACAGATAATTGCTCTGTTGCTGAGATTAACACCTTATCATGCTATTAGGACTGCTTGTGAATCTTGTAGTCCCGACGAAGCCTACAATTTAGGGACTATCCATTCCAGCTGTCTCCCTTTCTGCAGCCACCTACATGCAAACAATTGTTGCACTAAGTGCTGCATTTAATTAAAGGCACTTCCGTGTCATGGCTACAGTCACAGGAAAGACAAGAGACCTCGTTTGTTAAAAAAAAAAAAAAAGCACCTCTCGCTGGTGATTAGTTATTAATAACTTTAAAGCAATCAGGGTTAGAGTCAGGCAGGCCACCAAAGAACGGTAAGATATTGATGACTGCGGAATCGGAAATTGGAGAATACATATATAGCTCTACTTTTATGAGTCAGTGTAGTCACAGATGAAAAATATGACCCTGGGTTTCTTCTCACTTTAAAGGGTCGTATCTTCAAAGATTGGAGTTCTCTGCTTCTTCCCAAAAAGTCCAACCAAACATGTCCCCCTGACTGTGTTTGACTACCAGATCCTTCTGTGAGCAGTCAGAAATAGGTGATTGGGTAAAGCGTGGATGGAGGCATTCAGATTGGTTTGTTCTACCCGAGCAAAGAGAGAACTCCATCTCCAGTGTAGCTCTGGTTTTATTTTAACAAAGGCAAGCTTTGCCTGGGACAATTTCTTACTGGAATAGGAGACACCCCCTCCCCCCCCGAAAAAAAGTCAAACAGGCAACAAATAATTTTACCATTACCAGGTAATATGTGTTAATTGCTCAGTTTATATACTCAGAATGACATACCATTAGAGACTGTGTATGCATTGTAACTAGAGCATTAATAAATTTAAAATGTGCCTATTAGGATGACAGCTTTGGAGGTGCAAAGGAATAACAGTTATCACTTGGCAGAAGCTGCTCTCACCCCATCTGCCGAGACTTTGCATACATTTTCAGCTTCCTGAGCAATGATTAGGCCTGTCAGAACCTCTTTAACCTTCTAACTGCTGGTCCCCACTGGCCGTAATTAGAGACTAATGAATTCAGAAGATGCAGGCCGTGAGGAAAACTGCCTTGACAGTTTGTGTACAAATTAAGCCCCAATTACTTCATGCATCTTTTGCATCGCTGATACAAGTCTCTGTTATTATTTTTGAATATGGTCATTTTAGCAGAAACGAAGAACTTGGCTAATGTATTTTGTCATTTTTATGGCTCATCATAAAGAAAAAACATACTGGGCGGGTCATGAATATGTGAAATAAACTACCGCAGATTATAAAAAGAAATTAATTTTCCTCTTGGGAATACCCTACCACCTTTTTATACTCCCTGCTGGACACACTTATTAATATGGTTGTTTTTATTCAGATAATATCTGCCATCGAAGGAGCCCGACGAACTAGCAGGTTGTTTGGTTTAGGTTTAGACCCAAGTGAGGAGCATGCGGAAGCGAGATGCCCTTTCCTTGCTGATCCCGGTATAAAGATGCTTAGAGAATATTGTCAGGAACTCTTTGTTCTCTGCCCTTACCTGCTCTTCCCACCTCTGTGGCCACAGCAAAAAGTTTGTCACTCCAAGAGGCATGACTTTTAAGCCACAATACCAAGGTACAGTGTCACATTCTTTTAAAAATTCTTGAAATGATACTGAGTCTTGTTTCAGCCCCCACTGGTCAGCCCAAGCAGATATCCAATATCAGTCGCTGGACGAACTCCTTCCCCTGCTCCATGGGGTTGCACAAGAATCCTGCCTTCTATGTTTCCAGAAAGGCAGGAGTAGGCGGGCATTTCTGCAGGATGGACATCACCTTTGCAGCTATTTCTTCAGCCACGACATGCTGCTGTTGAGAGCGTGTCCTGCCATCTGTCTTGATCCCTGCTGCTCGGGACAGTGCAGAGACTCCTCTTTTCATGGTCCCTCCCCCCTGAGGACCAGTCTCCTGTAGCCACCCTCCACTGAAGTGCCTGCATGCCAGGGGACTTCCGTCCCTGCTCCACAGCAGCCTCAGGACAAGTTAAAATTCTCCCTTGTGTCTGGCCACCTTCACTTCCCCAGCGCAAAGCACTGCCCTTCATTCCTCCCTGTGTCCTAATTACTAGAACCTGGGAATATGTTACCTACATGGAAAGAAAGACTTTGCAGAGGTGATTAAGTTAAGGTCTTGAGATGGGGAGATTATCAAGGCAGGCTCAATCTAATCACAAGCTCCTTATGAGAGGAAGAGAGAGGGTTCGAGTCAGTAGACGGAACTGAGATGAAGGAAGCAAGAGGTTGGAAAGGTATAAGAGGGACCACACGCCGAGGAATGCAGGAAGCCTCTAGAAGTGGAAGAAGTCCAGGCAATGAACTCTCCCCTGAAGTCTCCAGAAGGAACCAGCCCTGCTAACACTTTGATTTTCAACTTCTAATGCCCAGGACTATAAGAGAATAAATGTTGTCTTCAGCCACAACGTTTGTGGTCATTTGTTACAGTAGCAGTAGGAAACTAATACACCTTCTCCTATGGAAACATAAAGGGTTGTGTTTGTATTATAATAATTTTTGCTCCAACAATGATAATTAATCAATAATTTATTTTGTATAAATTATTACACTCTGTATTCTCATCTCATAAGGTTTCTTCCTGAGGTTGTGATGAGAATTAAGGGAATTAAAGAACTAATTTGATATGTGGAACAAAGTAGATATTCAATAAAATGTCCACAAAGTACAGCTCGAAACTGAGTCTTATTACAAATATGAGCCAAGGCAGTGTCAGTGCCTGCCTGGCTTCCTCTGCATTTCTCATCCCCAGATCCCACAACTAGATCCATTAATGGTGTCTGGATGCAGGCTGCAGGCTACTGATTCCTGAATGGCAGGAAGCGATAGTCTCTGTCCAGTGGATTTGATCTTGATCTACTTACTCTCTTAGGCTCTGAGCACTGTGACTCAGACCCATACACTTGGTCTCTAGTTTTACCTCCAAGTCTCCTTCTCAGTCAAAACTTTTCTGGGCCACAAGTCTAGGGAGCAAGATTCTGGCCCTTGACTGACTCTGAAATTATAATGACACTACCTACTGTGCTGACTTCATCTTGGGATTGGGTGTCTGCGTAAGCACTTTAGCCTTAGGAGGAAGAAGCTTTAATACTATTTGCTTGCCCTGCTCAGAACTCCTGTTCTAGGACCAGAGGCCACATCCTCAACCCGACCCATTGACTAGGGCCATGAAACCTCACCTTGCCTCAGCCCATCTCTTTCCGGGGTCTACATCCTCCCTCTCCACCCCTAGACTGAACCACAGCAACAGCCATCACTGGACAGATTCTTGGATGAAGATCAGAAGCCAACTTGGCTGGTGAGATTCGATCCACACCTTAATGCCTGCTGTCCTACCACTGCATTATCATCCTCTCCAGACCCACCTGGGTAACAGAGTCCATCTCCCCTGCAAAAAGTCCCCACATCTCCCATGGACACTCCTCTCCTCAGTGCTAGGTTGCCATCAGCACATCGTAAAAGCTGGCTCTGAGTTCTAGGGAGTGAAGAGAAAGGCTATATAAAGAACTGGGCTGTGGCTTAAACACTGACTTAGAAACTCATTCCATTAGAGTGATTTATTAAAAAGCGATAGTTAGAAAAAAGCATAATATTCATTTCTTTGACACTATTGCATTCAAGTGATTTTTCTAGTCACACCTTTTGAGTTAGGGTGGCAAAAGACACAGTCTATTGGGCAATTATGCCCAGCATCCTGGCCTGCAGTGACAAGGCACAGGCTGCTACAAACCGAGGCCTTCTCATGGACCTCCCCTGCCAGTGGACTCCTGACGTGGCCACCGCCTGACAAAAATGGTAATGAGAAATATTAGAGTCTGGGAGGGGAGTGCCAAGGGGCAGGATCAAGAAGCCCCCAGACTCTCATGGGAAGCAGGTCTGCAGCCTTCTTCAGACAAGCTTCAGGGGTGGGGGCTAAAGAGAAGAGGAAGACTAAACTGACAGAGCCCGGAGCTGTGTTTCAGGTTCCCAGAACCCCAGATAGGGAAATTGTCTCCCAGAAAGGCCAAGTCTTGACCACGTTTTTGCCATTGTTATGAAGACATAGCGGGCCTGCACTAAATATCTGATATTTCAGCAACATTTCCAGACACGCCTTGTATAATCACACCTTCATGGCGATGGTCTTGAAATGAACTTCAGGAAGTGCTACCATGGGCTGGGATCAGAAAACCGTACCCCTAGGGTCGCCTGGAGCCCCAGGTTGTGATAGAGTCTCCAATAAGCCAGGTGTTATACCTTCATTCTCCCTCCTAGGGAAATGACAATCCTTTCAGAGTGTTCCTATTCAAATCGTGGATCATTCATGGTTTGGTAAACTGACATTTACTCAACCATGGATGAGGTTCCAGGGTGACACACCTTCCTTGCCATCGGGAAGGGTTTCTTTTCATGTTTCTTCAATCCCCCATCCTCTGCTTCTGGGCGCTGAGATTTCCCCATTCATTCAGCACAGGGTCTCTGTGTATCAGAGGAGATTCTGTGGCCCTAAATGTAAGATTAATGTATGTGGATGCCAGGCAAACAATTTAGGGTCCCAAGGGGAGATATACCCAACCCTGCCACTCCCTGGCACCACTCAACACAGAAGCATCACTCAATGCCAGAGCTAAAGTAGCACTCAGCAGGGGGCTTGCATGGTAGGGGCAGCCCGCAGGTAGCAGAAGAGCCGCAGAATCACCTTCCAGCTCCTGGAGGCAGGATGGGTCAGGGTAGCCCACTACTGCATGAGGGGATGGGGGGCTTTTGTGTCTCATTCACGTTATATTCATTTTTCAGAACATACCATGCGACTTTCATTAGAAAGGCTCATTCATTTTCTGGATTCGCTTCTGAAGTTAGGATCAAATTACCAATTCCTCTTTCAAGGGGAGAATGTTAATTTTATCTTAAATGAGGTTAAATCGATTAAAGTGCGATAGGCCCATAATGGTTTATTATGAAAAAGCCAAGAATGTTCACCGCAACGCCGGGGCGGGATGAGCCCTCAATCCGGTGTCCTATAACTGGTGGGCAGAGGAGCGTCCTCTCCGGCACTGTCCAAGCCCAGTGCCTTGTTAGGTTTGTAAAAGTCCCTTTATCTCACTAAAAGCATTCTCCTTCTTCATCTGAGGATCTCTCCAGAGTGCCTAGTTTACCTATAGTAATATCTTCAAAACACATTGCAAAGTCAAATTAAATTATCTCCTTAACAAAGAACATATTCTTAACAATTAAATGTATTTCTAACATGTAAAATATATTCTTAAATAGTTAATTTCTAAAGGGCCCCCTTCCATAGGGCTCTGCTTACACACACACACACACACACACACGTGTGCAGGGTAAATGGTTTCCTAAAACCGAGTAGGTAATTTTTACAGCACCACTGCCTTCAGACTTCAGGCTTCCTAAAGATGAGGAGTGTTTTCTGAACTCTGTATTTGGTACAGAACCGAGTTCAGTGAGACTATGCAAGGATTCATCACACGCTTAGTGCCTATGCAGGGCCGGGGAGATGGCAGTATCAGGACACAGTCTCTCCTGTCCTTTACACCAGGGTGTGCTGGGGAGGTGGGAAACAGATCCTAAGGAAGCGAATAAGAAAACACCAGGTACAGGAAGGGCTGTTAAAGAAAGATGATGGGTAGTGACTAAATGTATGGGGAGCCCCACTTCATATCGGGGTTGAGAAAAGTCCTCTCAAACACAAAGTGAATTAAAAATGTGATTGGTGTCCGTGTGACAAGAAGGAGCTCCTGGAGCAGGAGCATCCTAGGGAAAGCCGACGACCAGCGTGCCAAAGGCGGGACACTCTTGGGATGCCGAGGGGCCGGCGTGGCTGAAGTCTCATGAATGGCGAGGAAAAGTTTGGGAAAGGAGGTCACAGAGGTGGGCAGGAGCCAGATCATGGGGGAGCCCTTTGGGTCTTGAAACATGTTTGGATTTTTGAAAGGTAACAGAAGCTGTTAGATGTCTTCAGGAGGGAAGCGACATCATCTGCTTTATGTTTTTAAAGATCACCCAATGGCTAGGTAGGGCATGGTGGGCAGGTAAGAAGAGGAACAGAGCAACCAGGTAGGAGGCTGCTGAGGAAGTCATATTGGGGTTCAGAGACAGCTTCGCCTGGAAGGACGGCTGAGCAGTGGTAACTAACACCTGCACAAACATCCCTCAAGAAATGTAGGGAAAGGCTTTCTGCACAGAGGAACAGAATGAGCAGAAGCAGGAATGCGTGGAAGAGGACCACAAGCTCAGTGAGCCTGAGAGCTTAGTATACCTGGAGAAAAAGGTGTCAACACAGAAAAAAAAAGATATCACAATAGGACCAAAGCATGCCCAGCACACAGGAGTCATCTTAACAAGAAAGGAAAAAATGGCAAGGTTGTATAAAAAGACAAGAATGAGCAAGGCACACACTTGGATGGGCAGATTCAACTAAGTAAAGACGTCAGTTCTCCCCAAATTATTTTGTAAATGTAATGCAACGCCAATCAAATTCCTAATGGTGTTTTTGAATGAAGAACTTGACAAAAATGTTCTAAACTTCCTGTAGAAGAATATGTGAAAATAATGAAGATACACGCCCCCAGTTAAATGTGTTATGAGCCATGATGTGTATTAGCAGGCACAGGAGAAGCCTGTAGACTCTACATCTCCTTCCTCCTCCTCCTCTTCTTCCTCCTCCTCCATTTCCCTCCCCTCGTATCAACTCCTGTGGCTGTTATAAGCTAAAGAGTAACTGTCCTCTCGCATGTAACCCTATACCACTGTGACCATGTGCATAAATATGACTTACATAGGGAGATATATATATTATTGAGACAGAAGTTTTACAATAATACTTATTCTTACTGCATGACACTCACATTTATATTTTTTGTTCTATTTTATTCTACTCTGTGCAACTCTATTTGGCTAAGAAAATTATATATGGTCAGAACCCTCTTAATTGATTTCATAGCTCAGTAATATGTCAGGACTCACAGTTTCAAAACCTCTGCCCTCAGGGCCTGTCTCTTTCTTCCTCCCTCTAAAGTGATCTCAGCCAGCAACCCCAGTCAGCAACCTCTTGGGCTGAATATTTCACCCACTTGGCTTAAATATAAGTGCAGAAAGTGCTTCCTTTAGGTTTCCTTCTAGCCTGAGAATTGGGAGAACAATTAAATCTTAACCAGTTGGGAAACCAGGGAAGAGAGGTGGAATGTATGGTTTGTGTGTTTTTTTCTAATGCTGATTATGATTACCTAAAGCTCCTGCAGTGCCTCCCAGGGAGTCCCGGCTCCCACCTCTTTTCTCTTCCACCTGGTAGGCCCATTCAGTTCTTGTGTTCCAACAGGTCAGTCTTTTAAAAATGGAAGAGGGAATAAAGAACATATTCAACCCCACTGCATGGAAGACAGTAACCCTCCAAAGCAAGATTTTTGTTTTTAACTGCATGGAACTAAAGTACCTTCCAAAAACAAAAACCAAAAAATCCAAGCTACAACTCTGTTCTCTCTATAAAAATTTAAAATCACATTGATTACCCATCTGGCACTTCTCGTAATTATGCATCTCTTAGTAGACTAATACTCTCTTCAGAAGCAAAACGGTAAATATACAAAGGGAAACATAATTAATAATTTCTTTTTGTTCTGTCTTTCAGCACAAGTCCCTGCTCGTTGAGGCTCTCCACTGAAAACGTTTCATGACTCTACCCAAAGACAGGCGTGACGAACTATCCCCTGACTGTCCCTTCAAGAAACAGGAAGGGAGCAGAATTTACTTTTTAGCAGAAAGGCATTGATAGAGCAGGCGCCCTATATTGGTTTTTATCTTTACTGCTGTGTGTGTGTGTGTGTTTGGGGACACATTTTACTAAGTTAACTTTTACCTCTATCCTATCATGCATCAGTTCAGTTTTGCTTCAACAAATCAGTTCTCTGGATAATCAGGTGAACACACTTAGTTGAACAAGCTACACTGCTTATGCTGGAGATAAAATACTATTTCCTTAAGATGTAGGTTCATTGTTCCAGAAAATCTGATATCCTACTAGATGAATTATGTGCACTCAATCAAAATTGCATGGAGAACCCTATGAATGGCCAGTGATTTACCTTTCCTATTTTGCGATCATTTTCTTCACACTTTTGTCTCTTTTAGCATCCTTTCTGCAACAACCTGCAGGAACCTATATGCGCTTGATACCTTCAAAAGGAAAGTCATTCATTTCCTAGTATAAATTAATTTTGTGTGCAAGTTCTATCACGAAAACTTTAAAATATGATGTGCTCCTTGATGAAGTACATAAAAAGAAAAATCAGGCCACTGTTACTGACCTATTCCATAGCCATACTTACATTCTTTCTGGAGAATAGAACCCCAGTGGGTTCTTTGGAGTGGCAATATGACTAACTAAATATTTGTTTTCCCAGAATCCTTTGAGCTTGGGTGACCATGTGATATATTTCAGGCCAATAAGACCTATATAGAAGTCAACTGAAAGTTTTTAAGGAAGCCTTTATTTTCTTGATATTGGGAGACAGATATGGCTGGCACTGTCCTCCCATCTTCTTGATGTCAGCAAAAATGTGGTGTCTGGAGCTGAAGCAGCCTTCTTTAGATCATGAGGCAAAAAGCAAGAAAATCACAAAGACATTGGCTCTGAGATCTCAACCACTGAACCAACACTAGTAGCCCACTACCTTCAGACTAGTATTTTCATGAGAAAAATGAAATTGTATTTGTTTATGCCATTGGTGAGTAAGGAATTTTGTTACTTGCATCCTAACTGAGATGCATGCAAGATTTCATATTAAGTTCTCTAGCCAGGGGCTGGTACAGAGGAATAAGCAAAGGCTAAGCTGGTAGGAGAAATCCCCTTCTTATTGGAACCAGATTTCTTTAGACTCACTCATCTTTCATCTTATATATTGAGATTCTAAGCAAGGATTTACTTGAGAAAAATTAATTCTTCTGTTAACACTCTATGTTTACAACCACTGAATTAAATGCCCTTTTAAGCAGAAGATTTGTTGGCTTTACTACAGAAAGAAATTAAAAGAAAGTAATCATTTATGGTGGTATTTTAGCAATATGGTGTCTGTAAGAGGAATGCATTATAATAAGAAAAACTAGCCTGAATCCTCTCTGACCACATCACTTTCTCTCCCCATATGGCCCGTTCTGAGTATCAACTTGATAGCATATAAATTTTCCAATTAGGTTGGTTGGTTGTTCTACCAAGAGATGCAGTGAGGGCCCACATAATCCTATATCTTAACTGAGTGCCAGGAACCAAAGCTGTGTAGGAGGTCAAAGCAGAGAACTAAAGGATGTTTTAAAATTATTAATAATGACAATTACTTCACAAGAGGAGAAGATGCACAGAGGTGAAGGGGCACCTATCTGCCTTTGCGTCTCTCTTCCCGAGTGGTCCTGGCGCTGGGGGAAGGCTGGGATTGCTGGAAATCTTGGACTAACATTCTGATAAATGTCATTTCAGTCCTGAAAGAATTTGAGGCATATTTTATGTAATAGTGATGTCTTGAAATGGTTTGCATATCCTGAATTTTGGTGTTCAGACTTGCGCTTTAAATTCATTATGGGCTGTCACACGTTAAAACAAAAAACTGTTCGAGAATGAGAATACCAACCATTCGTTCACTTCTCTTCCCTCTCACATGCACTCCCTCCCCCACCTTGAAACCTCAGTCCTCCTGCAAGGTCAGTGTCATTGTGCTCATCACACTCATGCTCTCCTCAGTCATTCATTATCGTAGAGTACGGGCTTCGGAACTAAGGGAGGCTGGCTTTTATCCCAAGTTGGCTACTTTTTGCCTGTGTGACCTTATACTAGTTACTTAACTTCTCTGTGCTTCATAAGAATAGTACCCACCTGGTAGAACTGTCATAAGGTTTAGATAACCTAAAATATATAAAAAGCCTAGAACAGTTCCTGGAACATAGTAAATGCTAAATGAGTGTTGGCCATTATTGTTGTTGTTGTCATTGTTACTTACCTATGGCCAAGTTTCATCTCCCTACTGGCAAATAGGGACGAAAATATCCCCATACAATTAAATTTCAGCAAGTGGACAATAAATTGCCTAAGTAACTCATTGGTAGCTCATGCAATTTCTGCACTAGGAATGCTTCTCACCTAGGTTCTGCCAGCTCCGAGCTTCCTAGCACTGTAGATCCTGCATAATTCAAACTTCCTTTCTGAAGTCTTCCTTAGCTTCCGTACTCCACCCCGTCTTCTCCTGTTACAAATAACAATTATTGATATTAGTACCTCACAATTTAATACCAGATCATAAGTTGTCTTTTATTGTTCCTTATCACTTCTCAATCTTCTTATCAAAACCATCAGCTTCATAAGTGCGAAGATTCATTCTTCTACACGTCTTCACACACTTTAGTATATTGCTCAGTACTGGGCACGTGGTAAGTGGTTACTTGTCAATTGCTTTACTCATCTTTACTCTGAGTTCCTATTTTTATATGCGTATATGGAGTTTCTTTCAAAACAGGTTACATCTACAGTGCAGCAAGGTACCAGAAAAAGCATCCACATGATCTCACCTAAACTAGAATTGGGCATAAACCCACTATCAGTGGAAACTTGGAAAGGGTTTCCTTCCTCTATAATGCTGGGAGAAGACATGTTTTATACTCCTAAAACAGAAAAAAAAAAAAAAAAAGAATGGAGCAGTATCCTCTTGATCTAACTTCATCAATTGGTATTCTCCCTTCCCCTAGGTCTTACCATGGCCAAATTCAAGAAACAGATGTTTGCATAAAAAAACTCCCCGGAGTCGGTGTGGCTGTTTATCCAATTTTCACCCTGACATCCAGACTTAGGTTATGTCCAACAAAGCCCAAACAACAAGTTGGAATGTACAGACTTCAGCCTGGGGAAGAAGAGTTCAAGGAGAGGTGAGATGGCCTCATGTGAGGGATGCTGGAGAGGAGATCTCACTGTGACACAAGTGAGACAAGAGAACTTCTTTTCCCACTAAGAGAAAACTTCTTTTCCCAGCTCAGAATTCACAAACCTAGGAGCCCTAATGTTTTCTGCATGAAGACACAGGCTTTGGGCTGTCTCTCTCTGCTTTTATCACTCCTCTATGATCTCCCAACGTGAAAAGGAATGCTTACATTTTTCTGAACATGGTAGCTCCATCCGTAGTGGTGATCTGAGTGTGTATATTTCTCTGTTTTGATTCCCCTGTTGACTTGAATTTGTGTGTTGTGATTGTCACATGAGCTGGGTGGGTGATTGCATCCATAAAGATGATGGCTCTGTCCTGGTGATCTACAAATTGGTTAAGTTTGTCTATTTCAACTTCTCTCCTCCAACATTATCATAATAAGTTGTACATGAAATATGAAGAGTGGAGGAGATGCTTCTTAATGTAATTTACAACATCTCAGAGGGGAGAATTGAAAGCCCGGCTCTGATTGCAACATCTGCTCTGAACAAGAGCATCAAGGGACCTGCCATCAGATTTTTTGTCTTAAGGATGATCACCATGTATGTTCACAAATAAAAACGTGAAGTGTTCTGACAGCCAAGCAAACCGTGAAGAATTAAACCTCCCAAACAGGAAAACACATTGCAACATCCTTGTTACTACTCATTTGAGGAAACTCCTTCACTCTGAGCCTCTTCACTTCTTCTCACCATCCCCCCGCCCGTCTTCCCATTCCGGATCAGGTTTATCCCTCATGGACATGTTTTTGCACAAGGGCGAGATTCCACTTGGAGAGGGAATGGTCTAGTTTTTAAGGAATCAGTTTCTTAATGATAAAATCAGACTTTTCCAGCAAAGATGTTTGAGGCAGTGTGTTCAGTAGCGGGCAAGGGAAGTTTATAAAATAACCAGCACCTCCCTAGGCAGAAGTTTTCAATGACTCACCAATGGCCTTCCGAATCAAGTCCCTTGGAATTTCAGTCCCCCTGTTTTCTGGCCTCAGTCTACCCTTCTTACCACAATTACTGCTGCGCTCACAGTGAGCTCCAGACAGCCCGGGCCAGCCTGTGTTTCCTGACCACTTTCATCTTCGTGTTCTGCCCCCACTGCTTTGCTCCTGTCAGTCTCTACACTGGAAATCCTCTCCTCACACCATCAGTCGCCAAAACCTGCCTCTCTTCCGTGCCTGACTCAAGGGCTCCGTTCTCAGGAGGCCTCCTGGTCATTGGGATGGATGTGACCGCGCTCTTCCTTGCAGTCACACTGAGCCTTGTTTTTAGCACATGTCACATTCTGCCTCAGGTTATAGACAACACCCCCTGCAGTGTCGTGGTCTCCAGGGGAACATCCCATAGCAGATGAGTACAAAACACAGCCTGCCTCATACATGACAAGCCATCAATGCGTCTATGACTTTGTGGACTGACTCCCTTACTCAGGGTATCAGGAAGACAGGAAAGGTGTCACCTCAGGGCCTGCCTCCCCTCCACCTGCTATTTTTGTGTCCCTTTCAATGGCTTACTATTTAGAGAGAGGGGGTCAGGCTGAAGGGACTATTAGATGCCTTTTATTTTGTTTTGACTTGCAAAATACTTAAAATAATATAAAAATGGTATGCATTACAAATCCAGCATGAGAACTTCTGCCTGATACCTCCTAAAGCCAAGCCTCACTGGGATGATTCAGTCAATTCCAATAATAGCCACCCAAGATGCCGCAGTCTTCAGACATGAAACACATATGCAATTGACAGATTCTTGGGGAGGTTTTCTAACCAGACAAAGCAGTAAAAATAATGTATGTGTTTATCAAATAGATGATCTGGTATCAAACAGGCAAGATAACAAAGTGATCAACTCTCCCATCATTTTGTCCCATTATGTAAACCTCGCCCCAGGTGGTTAAAAGAGTATCTTTTGCACCAGACGCTTACTACTAGTTTTACCTAAATGATGTACTAGATTAGATTAGTCAGTGTTGTCCAGATAAACAGAAACAAAGGATGGAGATACAGGGCTGATTAATTGATTTTAAGGAACTGGTTCACCCGTTTGTGGGAGCTGGTGTGTCTGTGGACCATTCCAGCAGGCTGAAATTCAGGGAAGAGTTGGTGTTGCTATCTTGAGTCTGAACTCTGCACACTGGAAAGTTAGGCAGGTTTCCACGTTGCCGTCTCTAGGCAGAATTTCATTTTCTTTGGGAAAACTCAGCCTTTGCTGAGGTTAAGACCTTCAACTGACTGAATGAAGCCCACCCACATTATGGAAGCTAATCTGCTTTACTCTAAGTCTACTGCTGTAAATGTTAATCATATCTGAAAAAAAAAAATACCTTCACAGCAACATCTCGACTGCTGTTTGACCAAACCACTGGGCACCCCAACCTAGCCAAGTTGACACATAAAAATCAACCATTACAAATGAGGACAAAGCTCCGACTGAGGGTGTTTAGCTAAGAGATATTTTTAGCACATGATAATATTGTTTTCCCACAAACCTTAGAAGTCCCTTCATCCTGGCTAAGTTTCTTGAAATATCTAAGCCAAAAAACCTACCATACCCCAGCTTGAAACAGTGGAAGGTTCTGAAAGTTCCTTCGGTGCACAATAGTAGAACAAAGTCTCAAAGTGCTTTTATATATCTGGGAAACATTTCAGGGACCATCTCAATGAATTCTAGAAAAGTATTGGCCAGCACAGTTTTCAAAGGAAATAATAGCATTTGAAATAAAGTTTAATAATGTCAGCAAAATAATTCTTAAGTCCTGTAACAAGAAGTTGATGATAGAATAAAGCTAAATGAATAGATTGGGGGTGAAATGTATTTCTTGATAAGAGAAAGATGATTTTTCCTTCCCTTCTTCCTTTCTCTTCTTGCCTCTTCTGTTCTCTCCTCTCCTCTCTCTCTCATCTTTAAATATTATTTTTTATGGCTTCTTGGCATAAGAAAGAGACTCTTTAAAAGTATGACCCAATGTCAGGGAGAAAACAGACTAGTCTCTCAAACTAATGGCTGTTGTTGAGGGCTCCTTTAGTGATATTCAGCTAGGAAAAAAAAGAACTTTGCAATAAACGACCTTCACAGAAGAAGACTATTCATGTTAATTAGTAGCTCTTTTCAAATATGAATCATATATGCATTAGGCCATGCCATGCTGAACAATGCACACATTGTAGTAAACATCAAGACAAGTCTCAAGTATGGTTATCAAAATTTTAGAAAACTCTAGCTAGGATTTTTTTCATAAGATTGTGACTTGCTGTTCCTAGTGCATTGTACAATAGTATCTCTCCTAATGGCTTTTAGCTTTTGCCACTGCCAACTTTTATATTTAAAATCCATACAATTATGGACAATTTATGAACATTATGAGGCTTTTCTTTTTTGCACTGATTCTTACTGATTCAAGCCAGCTTTTATCCTTAGCAAATCAAATGCATTTTGCTTACAACACCGGATTCATTCTCACATATTCCACTTTATTCTTATTATTAGTATTCCTTATTATGCATATTTAATTTAAGAATGCATTTTCTCCATTAAAAAATTAGAATATGCTGAAAGAAGTACTAAAGGTGATTATTTGCTTTAGTTTGCTTTTATTAACTATGTAAGCCCTGACACAGTCTTCCCAAAGTTACATGCAAGAGATAAAAATGTTAAAGAGCAAAAAACAAGATAAAATGAAAATCTGCTTGAAAAATCACAGGCCTTCTTTATGTAATAATGGTCTACAAGATGTGAAATTCAAATAAAAGAATGGGCTTTTAAAAATATTAGTTTTATGTGAGTGGAGAAAGGATATAAATTTGCTAGAGTTTCTTAAATAAATATATCAGTAAGTATGATTCTTCAGAAACTAGCCCAGCAAGATGCACCTTGCAAAAAGTGAAAAGTATGGTATACACTTTACCCCCAGCTGCATGAAGCGCGTTAGCACATCAAAGCCCCTGAAAATAAATCCCCCTGCTATTCCATGCTTTGGGAAACACAGTCTCAGGAAACCTATCAGTCCTCTGAGAGGGTCCCTCTCCCACCCCACCCCATTCCCCCCACAAATCAGAAAAATGGGCTAAGCCCTAGTATTTGTCCTTCCATTAAGTTCCTTTACTAAAACAGCAGAAATTTAAGGTCTGCAAGAAAATAAGTAGCCAGTTCGAATTGCTTTCTTAATTTTGTTGTCATTGATTGGCGGCTAACAGTGATTGTTTTTCCCACGTGTTGCCTAACAAGTTTGAATCTCCGCACTTGCACTGCAGAGTTATTGATGTAACTGCTTGTTTTAAGATTGTGAGGGCAAACCAAAGAGCTGAGATCCTATCCCTAAGTTATTTTGGGGAACAGTCCCCTCTCCCTTGCCACCTCACCTGTGGCTTTCACCACCACACATAACCGTGTTAACTTTGGTTTGGTTTGATATTGGTAGGCAACTTACAACAACCACACTGATTATAGCAGAGAAGAACAAAGTAACATTTGTTCGTTAATATCCTGCTTATATTGTTACCATTTGTCATTAAGACCTTAAAAATCTATAGATACCAACTGACTTAGTTTCTCTCTACTATGAAATCCACATAAATGAATACTATGTAACATTTTTTGAGCACCTATTAAGTATCTATTATATGAAGGACACTATGCTAGCAACTTTTGATACTACATATTACCTAATTATAATGCACCTACAAGAGTTTTGACACACATTGCCTGGATAAGAAATCTTTGTTCCCCCCACTTTCTAGCTCTGTGAATATATGTACATATTACTTAATCTTTCTGTGCCTCAGTTTTCTCAACTGAAATACAGGAACAATAATAATACCTACCTCGTAGAGTTATTGTGAGATTAAATGTAAAACCCTTGGAAGAGAGTTCTCCAAGCCTAATTCCTCCATGTAGATCTTGGATCTTATGCATCTAGGGGCTCTAGAATATTTCTCTACACCTGGTAATTCCTAGCATTTTGGACTTTCCAATTTCATTCTTAGCCATAAAAAGAAAAGAAAAGAAAAGAAAAACCCACAAGGATATTGCTCAGCCAGGATTAAAAGCAGCTCTGCTGAACTCACACCTACTGCTCTCCTGCCAACAGAATGCACCTCCACTTCAGCGCCTTTGTGGGCCCTAATACCTTGAAAGAAAGTCGAATATTCTAGTTAAGACCGATAAATGCCTTGAAAATAAAAATACAAACAGACCTTAACTAATTAGCTGGCTAATTATTCTCTCCTGGAGCCAAATTTTTGTTTTTAGTTCTACTACAACCATGATCAAAAACAAAACATCAAAAAAAAACAGTAAAGGTGCTCTTTTTTTGCTATCTTGGCAATTAAAGTTAATCAAGTGTACAAGTGATTACATAGAGATCAGTTACTTATATTTGGAAAGTGTCACTCAGCAATGTTATCTATACATTTTCTACCTGGTTTCAAAAAAAAAAAAAAGGAGTAAGAGTACGGTGGGAATCATTCAGTAGGCCCCATCAGATACAATGATGAGTATCTGAAGCCGAAGTTTAAATTCTGAAATCCCAAATTAAAATGTCAGAAATGTACCCCATTTATAATGTGTTAATTTCCCTCTTTATAGGAGTCCAGGGATCCTTTGGGCATTATTTTACAATATATTTTTGGGCTGGTGCCTCACCCCCAAATGCTATGTTGTTGTATGATTTTACAGTAGTTATGGGAACCTGTGAATTTGTACCCTGACCCCCAGCGAGGGCTAGGGCAGGTTAATCATGGCATTATTATGTCATGCATTCTAACAGTCTGCCTCTGGAAGAAAGTCATGTCTGCTGAGGCACAATTATCTAAGACTGATGACACAGACCAAAGTCATTACAATAAAATTTATTTGGCATAGATCTTCTCAGCCACGGTTCCAACCTCACATCCCACTTAGCAGGCACATGGGATTCTCCTTAGCAAAACTACATTTTCTGCCAATAGAAAGCAAAGGGTCCTTAATGGACACATTAGAAGCAAAATAACATAATCCTTTTAGCAAGGGGGAGGCTGCCGATGGAGATGAATCTACACCATGAGTATCACGCCTCCATCAGCTGGAGAGAGACCAGGCTCAGTGGTGCTTAACAAAACCAGACAAGGACCTATTCACAATCAGAGCATAAGGAACCCTGTTTCCTAACCTTTCCTAATTTCTCCGCATTGGAAGACTACACAGTTGCCAAATACCTGTGAGCAATTGTGGTGGAGTTGATAACCTATGAGCGGTGGCAGCTCCATCCTTCAGGCACCTCACAGGAGAAGGTGAGCATGAAACCCCACGGAGAGCACGCAGGGGGCTGCTTCGGTCTGGAATTTTCTGCCCATTCCTTGATCCTCTCTTGTTTCTCATGAATCTTTTATTCATCTCCTATTGATTTCTGTAGTACATCCACTCTCCTCCACTCCCGCTCCCATCCAGGGCACCCCCTCAGAAGATGCCGCTGTATGTTCATGGAACATGTGAGGCCATCAGATGTGACTACTTCAGTCTCTCATGTGTCCACCTCACATTCCCCCATGTCCTGGCTGTCCTCCTCTCCAAGTCCCTCTCTGTGCTGGACCCCAGGCCTCTGAGACTTTGTGCTAAAAAATCCCCTGGCATTTTGGAATCTTCTGTCTCTTCTTCCTTGGTTCTCTCTCTCTCTCTCTTTCTCATAGACACACACATACACACACACACACACACACAGAGAAGCAATTATAGTTGTGTCCCTAAGTCTACTATGACAACACAGTGTTAAGTAAAAGAAGACAGAAAAGCAAAAGAATTATCAAGATTGGGTAGCTCTCATTCAGAACAGGGAATACAGGAAGAAAATAATTTTCATAAACATTTCAAGATATAATTTATATGTTGTTAACTATATTCATTTAAGGTGTATAATTCAATGAGTTGTGACAAGCATATATGCCTATGAAACCGCCATTACAGTCAAGATACAGAACATTTTCATAATTCCCCCAAATTCTCTTGTACCCTTTTTCCATCTATCCTTTCTTCTACTCCTGGCCTGAGGTAACTACGGATATGCTTTCTGCTGTCATGGATTACTTCGCATTTTCTGGAATTTTATATGAATGCAATCATATAGCATGTGCCCTTCTGTATCTGGCTTCTTTTGCTTAGCATAATTGCTATGAGATTCACCCATACCAATGTATACATCAGTAATTCATTCCTTTTGATTGCTGAGTAATATTATATTATATAGGTATGCCACAATTTATTTATTCATTCACTTATTAGTGGACAATTAGATTATTTCCAATTTGGAGCTATTTCAAATAAACTGCTGTGATCATTGTTTGTGTTACTTCGCATAGGCATATATTTTTATTTCTTTTGGGTAAATACCAAGGAGTGGAATGGCTGTGGTGTGGTAGGCAAACCATATGACCCTTTTGAAGAAACTGACAATTGTCCAAAGAAGTACTTTCATTTTACAGTCCCACAAGAAGTGTCTGAGAATTCTTTTTGTTCCATACCCCTGACAACATTTAGTATTGCAAATCTTTTTAATTTCAGCCAGTCTAGGTATGCAGCAGCATCTCA
Source organism: Lepilemur ruficaudatus (assembly GCA_963574885.1). Classification (NCBI taxonomy): domain Eukaryota; kingdom Metazoa; phylum Chordata; class Mammalia; order Primates; family Lepilemuridae; genus Lepilemur; species Lepilemur ruficaudatus. Next base: position 99,300 of record CAUYRT010023954.1, read on the forward strand.
TTGTGGTATAATTTACATTTCCAAGATGATTTGACCATCTTTTTATATGTTTGTTGTCATTCGTAGATCTTTTGTGGAGTGTGAGTTCAAATCTTTTGCTCATTTTTAAATTAGATTGTCTTACTGAGTTGTAAGTGTTCTTCATGTATACTGGCTACAATTCCCTTATTAAATGCATATATTTAAACTTTTTTTTTATTCTGCAGCTTACCCTTTCCTTTCTTAATAGTATCTTTTGAAGAGCAAAAGCTTTAAATTTTGATGAATTCCAATTTTCACCTTTTTTCTTTTATGATTTCAGCTTTTTATGTACTAAGAAAACTTTGCTTACCTCAAGGTCCTGAAGATTTCCTTCTATGCTTTCTTCTAGAAGTTTTATTTTTAGGTCTACAGTGCAAACCATTCTTAAATGATATTTTATGACTACAAAGTTAGCAAAAATTATTCTAGAAAAAAAGCACTGAGAGACCCACCATTAATTTTTTAGCATGTGTGCTTCTATTTCTTGTTTAGTTTAGTTTTGTCTTGGAGAAGATGTGAAAGGAGAGAAAAGGATTGGTAACATACACCATGTAAGCATTATGTTTTTAACTTGAAATTTTATTTTTCACACTGTTTATAAGTAGTTTTTTTAAATATTCTGGCATATATTGAGATCATTTTCCCACAACCTTTCATATTTTCAAAACCATAATTTGAAATAGATGCAGAAAATCCCATCTTATTAATATGCAGAAATGTATTTAGCCATTACTTTTCTTTGGTATTATTTCTAGTTGTTTGCTGCTATAAAAAATATTGCTCTGAATATCCTTGGACATAATTCTTAGTTTTCTGATTATTTCCTTAGGATAAATTATTATATGTCGATTTGTTAGTTTAAAGGATAAGAACATCCTAAAAGCTTTGATTTATATTCTGGAAAGAAAGTACCAACTTATAGGCCTCCCACTAGTTTGCAAAAGTACCATAGCACCCTCCCCAATTTTGGGCACTGCTTTTGGTGTTAATCTTCACAAATATGTTCAGAGAAAATATGTTAAAAGAAATCATTATTGGTTTTATTTGTATTTTCTTGACTTTTATGAGGCTGAATATTTTTTCTCATATTCTTCTTGATTGTCTATCTTTCTTCTTTGTGGATTACTTGTTCAAGTCAGTCTATTTTCTTCTAATAAGTTTTGTTTTATTGATTTATAAGAGCTTTTTATGTATTAACCTATATCAACCTGTTAACACTGTAAACTTTTTTTGCCAAAGGCATTTTAAATACTTTCTGTTTGTTATTTATCACTTAATTTTGTCTATGATAGTTTTTTCTTATTTATTTATTTTTAAATAAATTTTATTGTACATATTTGAGGTTTACAACATGATGTTATGTAGTATATATATCTAGTAAAATGATTACTATAGTTAAGCAATTAGCATTCTCTATCATCTCACATGGTTACTTTTTAGGTGTGTGATGAGAGCAGCTAAAATCTACTTATTTAATAAAAATCCATAATACGATACAATTTTATTAACTATAGTCCTCATGTTGTACATTAAATCTCTAGACTTCATCCCATATATCTGCTACTTTGTATTCTTTAAAGTACATCTTCCCATTTCCTCTCCTGCATCCCTGTCCCTGGTAACAACTGTTTTCTTTTCTATCTCTGTATATTTGACCTCGAGCTTTTTTTTTTTTTAAGATTCTGCGTATAAGTGAGATCATTCACTATTTTTCTTTCTGCTTATTTCACTTAGCATAATGTGCTCTAGGTCTATCCATGTTGTGGCAAATGACAGTGACTCCTTTATTTAAGCTGAATAATATTCCTCTGTGTGTGTGTGTGTGTGTGTGTGTGTGACATTTTCTTTACTATTCATCCATCGACAGACACTTAGGTTATTTCCATATCTTGGCTATTTTGAATAATGCTTTAATGGACATGAGATTGTAGATATCTTTATGAGATGGTGATTTTATCTCCTTTGGCTATACATCCAGAAGACAGATTTCTAGATCACCTGGTAGTTCTATTTTTAATTTCTTTAGGAACCTTCATACTGTACATGGTATTTCTAACCTACGGAGATTTTAGATTTATAAAGTCAAATCTATGAAATTCTTGCATTAGATTATCCATACTTCAATAACATACATGTTTATAGATAGACAGATAAACTAGTATTTTCTTTTTAGTCTTTTATGGAATTTTTTTTTACATTGTAGTGCTCTAATCCATCTACGATATGTTTCAGTATGAGGCAAGAAAAAGGGATATGTTTTAGCTCCAGTTCCTTACAATCCTGAAGCAAAGCTTGCATGTTCAAGGTTTTAGGGGAGAGGGATCCCAGGGAATTAAGAGGATAGGGGAAAGGGAAAATGAAGAAGGGAAGAAGGAAAGAAAATCAAAGATGGTGCATCATTACCCGGCTAGCCACAGCTTCACAGGAAAACACAGCTCAGCTCAGTGGTGCAGGACATCAACAGAGAGGCTGACAGAACCAATGCATGGATCCAATGGCATGGAGGGGGAATGAGGAGTAAGGAATTGATCTATCAACTCTTTCTCTTTCAGTGGTTAGAGTTTGCACTTCTGAGCTCTGTTACCCAAACATTCCAAGTAGCTATTGGGAAGTTCCAGGTTCATTGCATGGACTCAGCTGGGTCACACTTGGGTCCTAAGACTGTTGTGGCTCCCACTGTGGCAGGCAGGAGCAAAGGGGACAGTGCCCTGGAGGCTGGGAGAGCAGGGCTGCTAGGAGATGAGGAGTAGCTGACACCCTACAGGCAGCTTCTTCCACTGGGACTAGTAAAGCGTGTGACTTTAGTAGTTAGCCATTTATCCTGCCTTCATATAATGGATAATAACCCATTTTCACCAATTTGAATTCCAACTTTACCATAGTCTAAGTTCTTAATTACACTAGGGTTTATTTCTGGTTCTATCTCTTTCTATAAATGTACAAATGTATATTTACAATAATTTTTAGCTCTCTGGTAGTATAATTTACTTCTCATTAGTTTTTTTCAAAGATTTTTCTTGGCTATTCTCATAAGCTCATATGTGCAGGAAAAGTCATAATAATTTTAACCAGTTTTATAAAACAAAGGAGATTTGTATGTAATCACATTAAATTAATATATCTGTTCAAGGGCTATAAATATCTTTATAATACTATACTATATTTTACCTTTCAAGAATACAGCAAAAGCTTGAATTTAAGCTTTTTAATGTCTCTCAGTAAAATTTTACAATTGTTTTCACTGTAGCTTCTGCAGAACTTTTATTAAATTTATGTCTAGATATCTTAAATTATGTTATTCAGGGGGCAGGGAAAGGACTTCTTGCTTTATGCTTTCTAACAGATCCTTTCTGGCATATAGTAAACTTTTTTATATTAATTTTATAACTGCCTGTGTTTGTAAACTTTCTAATTATTAATATTTCAAATAATTTTTTAATTAATCCTCATCGATTTTCTAGGCAAAAAACCTTATTGTCTATAAATAGTGATAATTTTTCTTTCTTCTCCAATAGTAATATTTATTTTCCTTTTCTGCCCTTTTTCACTGGCTATAATTTCAGAAGAGGGTTAAAATAAATAATTGCGGGAACAATCATCTTTATCTTGCTCCTACCTTTCGTAAGAATGCTTCTGCTATTCTGCTTTAAGTAGGACATTGGCTATTGGTTTCACAGGGGATTTTTAAATTATATCAAGGTAGTCTATTTCTATTACTAGATTACCAAGAGTTTTTTCAACTGATGATTGATGTTTAACTTATATACTTGTCTTGGTTAGACCTACCTGCCAGGACACTGTCTGTTTTACTGTGAAAAGGACATTCAAGCTTTCAAGCCCACGTTCTTCTTAATTGGGCACTGGCCTTCCACGTAGAACTCAGCTGCCTCTCTGGAGAAGGAGTCTCTGGCCTGTCCTTCTACAGAGGGCACAAAAAACCCTCTGCTTTGGGTCAGACCGTCCATCCACCATCTGACACTGCTCTCACGGATGAGCTGGGAAGCACCGCACAACTGATTAAATCTGTGTCACCCCAAAGTTATGGTCTCCAGACGTAGCTTGCTACCAGCATAGCAATGTAATCTATTTACACTTAAACCTGAAGTATTTCTTATGTGTTTGTTCCTTAGTTAGTTAGGAGGACACCATAACATTAATTTTTATCCGTGATCCATGCTAGTTTTTTTCTCTCATCTTTGATCTTTGGACACTGGTGATTCTAGCCCCAATATCTCCCCATGCTGAGTTTGCTTGGCTTTAATTTTTTGATCCTGATATAAAAACTTGGCAGATTTTCATACTTACTTAAAATAGAATATGATCTCTATTTTACAATCTATTTAGCTGATTTCATGTACTTTGGAAATTTCTATCCTTTTTCAGACAGAAATGTGTTTTCTGTCAAGGCAGTGAAGAGGTACGTGGGACTCCACGGAACCCCTCCAATTCCACCTGGTCAGGTGCCTCTCTCTCCCCCAGTTCCCAACGTTGCTATTGCACCCCTTTATCAATGTCCTTATTCCATTCCCACCATCAACACCCCTGTCAGCAAATAAATTTGCCTCTTACTTTACTGAGAAAACCAAGGTTAACAGGTGAGAATTCCCATCCCTAAATCTATCCTGGAGTCCTCTGTCCCCTCTCCCCAGCCAACACCCTTTCCTACAGTTTCATGCAAAAGACATCTACCTTTCACTACAAGGCCAGCCCCTTCATCCCTACTTCACCTATCCCATCCCCTCTTTTTAGATACTGCATTTACCTCTGCCGTGTTTTCAACCTCTCTCTCTTTGTTGGCTTATAAATTTTAAATTCCTTTAAGTCTTCACGCTGGATTTAAATCTCTCTAGCTTCCTACTACTTTCTCTCCTGCTTTCCCAGTCATAAAAACATGGGAGTCCCTTGCCTGGCTTGTCTTCCTCTGCCTGCTTCTTAAATGTTGACACCTTCTACCCCAGGATTTGATTTTTAGCACTGTTTTATTGCATGATACACTGAATGGTGCTGTCCCCGGGCAATCTCATTCGCTCCCCGAATTTCTGCAAGTCCATATGCTGCTGACTCCAGGGTTTTTATTTCTGTGTCAAGCCTCACTCTTAAATGGGATACAGCCTATGGGACCACCTCGACCTGGTGCTCCACAAGCGCCTCAAAACAATAGGGACAAAACTCCACCGATCCACCTCCCCGCGTCTCCACCAAATCTGCTCTTCTACAGTCTCTTACGTGGCATGGCTGTCCACCCAGGCACCCAAGCCAAACTGAGAGTCAACCCAGCCCCTCTGTCTCCTGCAGATCCAGCCACTGCCCACACTCTGCTGTCTTCCCTCCTCGCCTTCTCTCATGTCACTCTTCTCCCTCCCACAGCTCCTGCTGCAGCTCTGACCCTAAGTCTTTCTCCTTGGAACTCCTGGTATAGCCTCTCTGCTCCGAGTGTGTTTTCCTTTTATGAATGAAGCTTTTTCTGACCCCTGGGCTTTCTTTCTCACATACTGACCACTGCTCCTCTCCTTAAAACACTTGTCTGCTCTGATCATGACCTTGTCAAACATTCCTGAGCATAATCATCAACTGAGATCCTCTTAAAAAAAAAAAAGTCATTCTATTTAAATCACTTTTGTGCTTAAAACCCTCTGCCAGCCCTCCACTGCCCTTGAGATAAAGTTCAAACTCCTTAGCATGGCAGACAGATTCTTGTCTCTAGAGCTTTCTCTCACCAAACTTCTGCACACACCCTATGCTCATGTCATAGAAAATTTGTCTTGTCTCTCTGTCTCTGTCGTCCACGATGCTGTTCCATGTCTTCACGCAACATCTGCCTCCTCCTCCCCTACCCAATTGGCCTGCAAACCACCTATTTATCTTTTTTAAATGATCTCAAAAATCACCTACTCTTTGAATCTTTCTCTTGCCACCACCCATTTCTTCGAACTGATCAATTTTCTTTCTTTCTTTCTTACGCTCCTGTGTAGACTTCTATCGCGGTGCCTTTAATGGACATATCTTTTTTCAGATTTATTTGTCTCCTTGTGATAGTACAAAAGTTTGTTATAGTCTTTCCCTTATTTCTTCATCCAAAAACCATATTTCTTTATCCAGAAATCACTTTTTAAGCACTGTGCTAAGCATTAGGAACACAAAGATTAATAAGAGAATCTTAGCTCCCAAGGAGCACACACAGAGAGAGGCAGAGATACAAACAGATAAAGTAGGAAGTGCTCTGATAGTGATAGTCTCCATCTTTTTATCTTCAGGGTGCAGAGAAAGGATGTCTAATTCAGTTAGTACTGTGAGTACCCCATACCATGCCTGCCCCATCCTTAGTAAATGTGCATAGTTTACTGAGGGCATCACCATTTGCTGGGAAAGAGAGAGGGCGTGATGAGCAGCCAGCTCCTGGATGACCCAAAGCAAGCTCCACATTGACTCGGTCCATTTTCCATCTGATCCGTACCTTCATATTTACTCAATTTTCCATCTGGATTATCCCTTCTCCGAGAACCAGGGGCCCAAGGCAATTGCCAAAAGGGAGAGCAGCTAATCCGTGCTCCGCCGGTAAGTTTATGGAAGTGCCTGCCAGCCTCTGCATCTGGAACTCACACCCTTGGCTCGCAATTGCAGCCAGCAGATGAGCGGCAAGAAATAACTAATCACCTTCGACCACGTGGTGGAGCCCGGTGCGGTAACTGCAACCAACCTCTTCCATCCCTCTCAGAACCATCACTCATCAAAACCTGATGGAGCCAAGATGATTCATGATCTCCGCTAGTCCGTGAGCACTTGAGGAATTTGTAAACAGAGATGTCTATTTCAATCTCAGCTTCACCACTCACAAGGTGTGACATTCACATTGTCCTCACCCTCTTTGAGCTCCAAATGCTTCATTTATAAAGTGAGGATAATAACCTTCTTAAAGTGTTGCTATCCAGAATAGTGCGACCCAAAACGCGTCACTTAGCCCCTCCCACACAATAATCATAGTCCCTTTTTATTGAGGGCTTACTCCACGCTGCAGGAAGAAATGGTTCTCTGTCATGGGTTTGATTTGTTTTGCTTTGTTCCACATCTTTCGATGATGCCTATGACTTCTTCTACATCTTTGTAGCTTAACACTCACCTTCTCTTCAAGACACATTTAATGAACATTGAATTCAATGTGGTCAAGATGACCACTGTCACTTACAGTCCTTTGTGATCTTCCCAACGAGCCTAGAAGAAGGGGCTTGGGGTGGGACTGGTGGACTGAGCTGGTCTGGAGTTGGCTGTGTCTAGATTCACACCTGCTGCTCTAAGTCCCCACCTTAGCACTGCATACTGCCTTAATCCACGTGCTGTCCTCAGACTCTACTTGGCCCTTGAATACCTTTCTTGTCCTCCCCACAAATGACCCTGGTTAGTTCAAACATAGCACCAGCATTGAGAAGATGAAATAGTTTCTTCCTATGGTCTCTTATTAAAAATGATTCACATCTCACTTTGTAAGATGAGGCAAAGAGCAAAGAAAGACAGGGAAGTTGAAAAAGAAGGGAGAAACTGAACACAGAAAATTAATAAGGCAAGAAAGCAGGGGATGCAGTTCGTATTAGTCTCTACCTTATCCAGGACAAGGGAACAGGGGCCAGGGGACACTCTCCTCCCCCACCTGTGTCCAGCAGGAACTGGATTCCCCACTAATCTATGAGACTGTACCAACCGTCCCTCTTTTTGGACTCTTTTTTAAACAAATCATTGAATTAATTTCCCTTTTAGTCCCTCATGAGAAAACTATATTATACTAATATCACCAAAATGCTTTTCCCCCCACTGGAAAATTCCCCTGATTCTAGTGTTTGAGTTTATATGACTCCATTTGGAGTAGGTTTTAGGAGACATGGATTTTTTTTTTTTAAACGGGAAATGTTCAGTACCAAAGCTAGTCTAAGCATTTTACTCTCTGTAGGCCAATATAAGCATTTTTTTAAAAAAATTTCTTGAGTTTCCTCTCTACTCTTTTATTCACCCTCTGTTTTAATGGTGTAACTTTCCACATAGCACTTGTCATCTTCAAAAATGTTTACTGACTTTTAAAATAAATGTCAGTCCCCCAAATGCAAATCCTGGCACTGAGATGGGCCACTGGGGGGTCATTGAGAAGTTGCTTAGCGCCTTACAGAGCAAGCATCCTCCGGGTATAGTCTTCTGTGAGCTCAGGTCATAGCCCCCTGCCCCCATAGCTCAGGTCCCTGTCTTAGTCATTCGCTCAGGCTGCTAGAACAAGACAGGACAACCTGGCTTAAACTAGAGAAATTTATTTTCTCATAGTTATGGAGGCTAAAGGCCCTAGATCAAGGTTCCAGCCAATTTGGTTTCTGGTGAAGTCTCTCTTCCTGCCTTGCAGCTGGCCACCTTCACACCACGTCCTTATACGGAGCAAAAAGAGAAACAGAGAGAGAGAGAGAGAGAGAGAGAGAGAGAGTTAGTTCTGGTGTCTCTTCTTATAAGGATGCTCATCCTATCAGGGCTGTACCTTTGGGCCCTTATCTAACTTTAATCACTTCCTTACTCCAAATATAGCCGCCTTAGGGGTTAGGGCTTCAACATTTGAATTGGCGGGGCGGGGGGGGGGGGAGTACACAATTCAATCCATAGCATCCCCCCCAAAAACAAAGTCGAATGGACACAAACACACAGCAGATGTGTATTTCCTTCAACTGTCCAGTGTCAGAAATGAACTATGAAAAAGACTTATCAAGGCGTATCATCCACCACTGCTGCTTCTGCCACTCAGGGAGGCTGACAATACTTCTGTATTTCAAAGCACTTCCGGGGAGTTCTTCTGCTAGGTTGACTCTAACACTACAACCTTGGCACCTGACACTGCCTGAGAACCTTCACAATAGACTAGATGTGCTCCTTCTGCTCACAGCGCACACCTCTCTCTCCCCCGGAACAGCCAAACAGCTCTTCACCAGCCTCGCATCTGTCCTTGGGTGGCTTCCATTGTCTCTCTTCTCCAGGGGTCCTGTGTGTGCCCTGCTTCTTTCTCTCGGGCTGAACTCTCCCCTTTCATCTCTCTTGCAACCCTTCTAGATGTTGGAGACCATCCTGTTCCTCTGCACATTGCTGTCCAAGAGCTGGGCAGTGAGTCCCCTGCCAATCACCATGCCTCGGTCCCTTGGCTCTGTGCAACCCAGCCACAAGCAGCTTCCCCTGGCATGGCCACAGGTTTGCCGTCCCTCTGTGGGGTCTGTCTTGCAGGCAACGCTGTAATAGGCTCAGGTTTCAGAGGGTTTCTCCATCTTGGTGTGATTTTTCCACATCTGTCACTACAGCAGAGTGGAGGTGGCTGGGGTGAATACAGGCAGTGCCACCGAAGGCTTGTAAACTCTTCTGCTTCCTGCTTCCTGTCTGCAGGGGAGAGGGAGGGAGGGGAGATGGGATGGACTACAAGGAGCGGCTGGCTGTCGCTCACTCCTCCTCCCAGGCTTAAGAGAACTGCCCCCTGGAGATTTCCTTTTGCTCCTGGAGTGGAGTCACTGGAAGTGTAACATTGTTGCCAGTCTTTTTACTGTAATTCTGGGCACCTTCCCACACACACAGTGGAGGATATGAAGGATATAAAGCCACAATCAGGATAGGGTAGTTGGAATGTGCTGAGTCGCTGTTAGACACTCCTCTGAGAAAAGCAGATAGGATAAAGAAAGAAAAGATGGGACCCTATAATGGAGAGGTGCTTTCATTCTCCTTACTGCCTCTATAGTGCGCATGTGCGCGCACACAAACTTCTCTCTGCACCAGCGGATTAGTTTCATAGCTTTCCTTCTCTCTTCTTCCTCCTCTCCCTTTCTTTCTTCTCATTCTCTGTCTGTCTCTCTCTCTCTCTCTCTCTGCCTCAGTCTCTGCATCTCCTTCTCTGTCTCTTTCTCTATGTATGTGTGTTTCTATCTCTCCCCTCCCTCCCTTCCTTTCTTCCTTCTTTCTCTCTGTCCATCTTTCCTTCTTTCCTTTCTTTCATGGCCTCAGACCAATCACGAAGTGTTTGTTCTACATGCTAATAAACTACTTGTTTTGCCAAGTATTGAGCCAAGAATGCAATCTGTTAAAGAAACACCAGGAGTGGGCTTTTGCCTAAATTCAACGTGTTGCTTTTTTTAAAAGCTGCACATTCCTTTTTAGACTGAGTGTGTAACACAGGCAGTGGTTTAGGGGGCTTGGAGTCAGGGTGCCCTGGTTGGATTCCCAGCACTAGCTGGGCCATCTTGAACCAGTTACTTAGGTTCTCAAAGGTTCCATTTCTTCACCTCTAAAAATGGTGATAAGAATGCTAACATCTCATTAGGTTATTATGAGGATAAAATGAACCAAAACATATAAAGCATATGTAACATGGCCTGGCCTCTAGTACGTGTTTAACAAATATTATCTATTGTTACGATATTAGTCTTAAATTTTTAATGAAGATCTATCATGTGCCTAGAATTAAGCAGGTGATGTGTGTGAAAACAAGTCAGTTATTGTTGATTAGCCCTGGCTTCCTACGGAATTGACTGATTTGAGCGAGTGCTTCGGAGTGGCGTGAACCACACTGGGGGGCACTCACAGTCTTCCAACAGTGTGACACTTGCTACCAAAGTGTCCGACACACCACTGTCATGACGAATGGCTGTTATTTTGAGCATCTTGGATTTCTTCCAATTAAATTTAAGACTCTTCATGAGAAACTGGCAGAGAACAATAGTTCTTGACCAGTGAAAGAATCTTTCTCACGAAGCAAGGTACTTACGGCAATAGTGGACTTCAGTAGATCCACACCTCCCCGTTATTCTCGAGGACAGCCTTGATTCCTTCCTCTTTTCACGTTGCAACCAGGAGGAGGAAAACTTCACCCAGACTCCTTGAAGCACGGCCCCTCTTGCAGCGGTCTCTGTACAGTGGGAAAGCAATAGATGCTATTGAATGAAGCCATTAGGCGAACAGGCCAACTGAGATAGCAAAGTTTCAGACAAACCAGGGAATCGTTGCTCTGTCTCGACACTGCTCCAGGTGGATGGCTCAGGTGCCTGCTGCCATCACACATTCCTTCTCTGGTAGAAGTCCCCTTGCACCCCCTCGGAGACTGCCCCCATACGCAGCAGGAAGTGCAGTCCAGGAACAATCCAGTGCATCAGCTACCTCCTCAGAGACGTGCATCACCCACAGCAGCACTGATCACACAGGCACAGGCCATCGGTCTCTCAGGGGTTTAGAAAAATGAACAGCAGCTTCTCACCTCAAATACGTTAGGGACTCTTGGCCAAAGGCTCATGTCGTGTCAAAATGAGGTTTGACAGACAGGCTCTGTACGCAATTACCTTTCCTTCCTCTCATCTGCCAAGATCTGCATCTCCACAGAGCACTTAGCGTCAGTTACTTCATTTGATCTTCTCAACCACCCTGTGTATTAAACAAGATATGTGTATCAATAATAATGATAATGATATAGTAAAAAATAATAAAAACTTTTATTGAGAACTTACTCAGTGCCAGTTACAATAGCAAAGGCTTTGCATGGATTAGCTCGGTTGTTACAGCAACCCTATGATGATCCCTGTTGAAAGGCGAGGAAACCAAAGCTCAGAGAGATGAAGTCATGTGTGCCCATTTTACAGAGGAGACCTACAGTGAGTAGTAGCCCCAGCAAGCGGTATTCTCAGGTCTAGGACCCAGCTCCTCAAGGCTTTTTCTAAGGCACTGTGCTGTTTTTCTCAGCAATTTCATGTCACCTGGGGGTTTGAGACCATTTGGTGCAATTTTCAGGGGCCCACTGTCCCAAGCCCAAAGAGTTAGTCACAGTGGCCAAGCAGCTGTGCCCACAGGCCCACGTCTGTGCACAGACACAAAGACATCTCGTAACCAAAGCCAAAGGACGCGATCCCAATTGGAAATGATGAACAGGGATGCTTTGCTTCTGAGGCAAGAGCTGAAATCTACAACCAGTTAGTGCCAGTTCCACTGGCATGCTCTGTCTACATAATGCGGACTATGGCATTTGGCAATGGCACTTAAATTTGGCATACTCCACGCTTCTCCTGGACCCATGAGATAACATAACCAAATGTTTTCTGATGCTGTAAGAAATGAGTATTTTGCAGGTAGGAGGAAATGCAAACATCCCCCACACAGGAGGTTCACTCCATCCAATCCCAAGGGCAAAATGACTCACTCCCTCTTGACCCTTTAAAAGGTTAAATGTGAGCAAGGGCCCAGATAAATGGTCACAATGCAAACAAAGTCATGTAAATAAATGCATCTCTGATCTACGCAGGCTGGTGATGCCAAATATACCATCTGCACCATTTCTCATGATGAGCTGAATTTTTTTTTTCCTGCATGTCCCAAGCAATGAGAAGAGGACCATGTTTATGTAGACCAAAGCGTGCATCATTTTACACTATTGGAAATATTTTTTTAAATTTCAGACCCACATATAATCAACAGCATTTATGTTTTTCTAGGTTAGGTTGAAGTTGGAAGAAAGAGAGAAATCTCACCAGAAAGTAATAAAGCACGTGTCCAGGGCGTGAGAGGTACTTGCAATGCATTGTGATGTTGAGTGGGTTCTAGTTGTATCTGCAATCTAAGCACCCTCACCTTGCCTGTTTATTCATATTCATTTAGCAAAAGCATCAGTCATATGATTTATTCCCTCAGTTACTAATGGGTCTAAGATGCGGCTCAAGCATTTGCATTATTTTTTAAACAAAACAAAATGAAACTTCTAGGTCAAGTATCAGTGAATATTTTCTGCAAAGAGCCAGATATTTTCAGTTTTATGGGTCATACGGTTTCTGTTGCAACTATTCACCTCTACCATTGTAGCACAAAGACAGCTGCACGTAATATGGCTATATTGCATATATTGTACTTTAAGATCTAGTGTAGAAAAAAGGTGTATATACATATATATATCTGAAGAAGGTTCTTAAATTTTAAGAGGAGGCCTAAACTCTTAATTTATAAATTATTATATTTAATGTACTTAAGGAAAACTAATCAACTCTTGACTATAAACTCTCTTTTCAGTTTTAAGATTCTGAAATACACTTAGTACTTATCGAAGGGCAAGTTCATCTCAAACAAATACTTATGACATCACAATTTTGGATCTACTATTCCACCTCTTGAATACCAGAATTTTGTGGGAGAAGCAAACAAGCAAAAAAACCTAAAGCGAAAGTGATAAATGCTATGGTAAGGTAGCACAACTGCAGGAGTGATTGATTTTATCGAGTGGAGGTATGGTAGAAAAAGTGGAAGGAAGAGAAAGCACCATGGGAGTTCAAGAAGAACCATAGGGAAGGGGTGGCATTTGAGCCAGGCACTGAAGGATAAGTAGGAGTTCTCCGTACGAGAAGGAGAAAAGGAGGGCTATCCCTGCAAGGGCACAGAGTCAGGAATAGCATTTTATGTTTGAGGAGTGATGTCTAGGCTAATCTGACTTCAGAGCAAGGTGCACAGGAAGAGTGGAAGAAAGCAGACGACACGGCCAGACGGGTGGTCTGGGGTCAGACGTTGAAGGCACTGTTGGTAAGACTAAAGCTTTGGGGTTTCTCTTAATAGGCTGGGGAAAACCATTTACGTTTTAAAGCAAGGAGCTGACTTGATCTTAGCTGAGTTTTAGACAGCTAATAGTGGACTAAGACTCATAGTAGGCTTTAAGCCTGCCAAAATGTTTATAATTTGTCCCCAAAACAGGGATGGTACAACCTTCCCCCAGGAAGCTAAACAAACTCCCCAACTGCCAGGATCCTGGGAAAGTGTATTCATGGAGCAGGCCCCACACCTCCTGGCCTCAAGCCCTCCAGGAGAGGGCTGGGTACCCACCCAGGCCCAGGGCCCAGTGCTGTCCTCTGCCTCGCTGACAGCCGCGTGCAGACATGTGTCGAGATAAAAATGTTGCAGGGGAAGGAAAACAAACATACTGACAAAGAAAAAGCTTTTCAATAGTCTGAGAAAGAGACTTTTGAAACACAAGATTCTTTCCTATTAGAAAGACAGGCCTCCAATTCCGTCCAGGTTGTTACAAAAGATATTAATTCATTTTTTTACTGCTGAGTAGTACTCTGTGGTATACATATACCACATTTTATTAATCCACTCATGAATTGATGGACATTTGGGTTGATGCCACATCTTTGCAATTGTGAATTGTGCTTCAGTAAACATTCGAGTGCAAATGCCTTTTTGATACAATGACTTTTTTTCCTGTGGGTAAATACCCAGTAATGGGATTGCTGGATCAAATGATGGGTCTACTTTTAGTTTTTTGAGGAATCTCTATACTGTTTTCCATAGTGGTGGAACTGGAGTCCATTCTCCTAAGTGAAGTATCACAAGAATGGAAAAACAAACACCACATGTACTCACCATTAAATCGGAACTCATGGAACAGCACTTGTGTGAGTGCCCAGTAGGAAATAAAATTCAACGGAAATCAAGCAGGTGGCAGTGGGGAGGAGGGGATGGGTGAAATCATACCTGAAGGGTACAATATACACTATCTGGGTGATGGGCACACTTATAACTTTGTCTCAAGCAGTACAAAAGCAATCCATGTAACCAAAACATTTGTACCACTGTAATAGTCTGAAATAAAAAAGGAAGGAAGGAAGGAAGGAAGGAAGGAAGGAAGGAAGGAAGGAAGGAAGGAAGGAAGGAAGGAAGGAAGGAAGGAAGGAAGGGAAAAGAAAAGAAAAGAAAAGAAAAGAAAGAAAAGAAAAGAAAAGAAAAGAAAAGAAAAGAAAAGAAAAGAAAAGAAAAGAAAAGAAAAGAAAAGAAAAGAGAAAAGCAAAGCGCTGTGGCCCTCACACACTCTCCATCCAAACCCCCTCCCAGTGACCTCAGGCAGATGGTCCCTGGACTCGCGGCCTACCTTCAGCTCCACTATTTCTCAAGGGTTATGTTTTTAACATCCTTGTTAACAGAACGTGCCTTGGAGTTTTTGTATGATGTGAACACTTCACCGTCCAGTCATACCTTAAATAAATGTCTTTGCATCCCTGAAGCTCTGTCGTGTCAGCACCTGAGCCAGAAGCTGGCATCTCCTGCATGTCCTAGCCCTCCCTTGCCTGGACTCCCCTTTCCAGGGCAAACGTGGCCCGCTTCCCGCTTCCCTCACACTCCATCTCAGGAGCAGACTTCAACACCATCATAGGAGCCTGCTCCTCAAGGAAGAGCAGGGCCCCCGCTGCTGCTGGAAAGGTGGGCCAGGTGAGCAGGTCTCTCCCGAACAGGAGCCAGCATGCCCAGGGTGGGCGCTTAATAAGGGCTTCGACATGGATTCTTTCAATAAGCATTTGTAGACCACTTGTGCTTACTGCTTTAGCACAGAAACTAAGAGAATGATTGTGTGGCTTTCCCTTTTTTTGAAACTAAATATCTAAAACCATGCAAGGGAAGGAATAAAATTCTTCCAGGCCCTCCTTAGCACCATGAAGGAGACCTTTCCTCTCTGCTGCTGGTCACAAGTGTCAGACTGGGTGTCCCTGGGCCAGAGAGCGAGCCACCAGTCTAGGGAGAGCAAGGAGGGGCCGGAGCTCTGGTGCACTTGATTTGTTTCTGGTCTTAAAGGAAACAATTATTCTGCTGAGATAAAACAGTCATTTTTTTTCCTATTCTGGCTTCACAATCATCCTTATTCTCTATTTCTATTTCATTCTCATTTAGCTGTAAACTCGAGAGTACTCGCTCTCCTCTTCCCTGTTCGTTTTCCATCATGTCATTTTATTTTAACATTGAGAACCAAAATCCTTGTTCACGTGTAAACAGCTCACTGTTACTCATGCTTATTTAAAAACAAATAAAAAGAGACCATTAATTAACAAAATTGTTTGACATACACCATTTACAGCAAAACATTGCCTATTACTATGGACCATTTTTCATTATTTAAACACAGCTTTTAGCTCTTTTTCTCCCCAGCGTTGGGTTTGGATAATTGAGATTTGGAAAAGTCAAAGAAAGATTGGAAAGTCTTGGGACAGAAATCAGAGGGGAAAGCTGAAATGTTAAGGACCAAGCTGTAGTCCATTACTGCCCTTATCTTTAGTAATGGAAATACAGTTTGGTACGCCACGCAAAAGAACGACCTTAATATTTTTAAATTGCAAGTGTCCTATTATGAGCAAGGGCCGGGGCAGAACTAATGTGAAGGAGCTCAATTTGAAAATCCCTTTAAAAACCAGGACAAAGGATGCAGTATTATTAAACTAAAATGTTTAAAAACAAAAAGTATTATGCGTGCCTCATGGTGGAAGATCAGATTTTTATTAATGCAAGTTTTAAATGCTGATTAATCCTCTCGAGAGTCAGTTTCCCAAAGCATTGGATTGTATTCAAGTCTTTTTCAAAACGGCACATCACCTCCATTATTCTGAATATTAATTGAACAACATTATAACTAAGAATACAAAGCAAGATTTAAAGCACGGTTACAGCTGTCAGTGCTTACATCTAAATAAGTCATCGGAAATTCAAGCATAAAAGAGAAAAATGTTGTAAATCGGTCTTATCAGAACAGTGAAGCTCTCGCTTAGCCTTTTTAAAATATAAATCTGATCCTTTAGCACTCAAAAGAGCTTCAGCTATGACTTGGTCTTATATTTATATGGGTAATTCTGATCAGAAATCAGAGTTATATTTTTGACATGTGATTTGGGACATCAAGGACATTTTCTTTGGGAGAGAAGGGAAGGGAGAGCCAAAGGATATTATCTAGTTGATGGAATCTTCCCATTTCCTTGTTTTATATTTCTCTTTCAGTCTGTGCAAAATTAAAGAATTAGCCCAATCTAGTCAAACGAAATGTCAGTGTGTTTTCAAAACAATTCATTAAGCTCAGAGTTAAGCAACTGCAAGCAACTAATGACTTATGTTCACAATAATCAATTGTTTGTCTAAATTCAACTTCTTTTATCTCCCATATCCAGTTTGGGGGTAGATAAAAATCCCTATTTCCCTACCAGAAGCAATGTAAAATATTCTATTACAACCGCGGGGAATTTTAGTTTTGTTTTGTTTCCTTCAGTGGTTGCTGTGTGTTTGAGTGATAGCTCTTTGTTCGGAAGGATGCAAAAGCCACTCTCACATCTAATTCTAATGAGATAAATGGCATTATGAAGGGAATATTAAAAATTTACAGCCCTCTTTACTAAGTTTATTTGTCAGCCGTACATCCTGAATATTGCATAGCACACGCGCACACACACACGCACACACAAAAGCACGCAGTCCTAACGATGAAAAAGATATGAGAAGATAATGATGCAATCAAACCCCGTCTGATGGAGTTTGTATATCCCGGTTGCCGTTTGGCACGTCATTTAATTGTATTGCGCCAAACTGGCAGAATCACACAATATGTTAGTGTAAAGGGTCCACAGTTTAAGGGGAAAATCTAGAAGTGTTAACTATACACTGTCTAATTATACAACCTTATTGTCCCAGAATGTGATTTCAGAAACCATTTCTGACATATGGGAAAAGGGTAGAACAGCTGGTCATTAAGGTTTTCTCAAGACTATTTAGCAACACACTTGAATGTAATTAAAGTGAGACACTAAATACTGCACTTGTGGTACAATGTATTTTTAATTTTTATGGCATGTGGTAAAAGTAAATAGATGCAAAGCATTCAAGTTTCTCCACTCGGCATCCAACTTGTCAAAGATGTAATGTCTGTTTGGCTGATTGCAAGCAGGGTCCTCGCGGGTAAGTCACAGACATCCATTTGGGTGCTTAAGGCTGTCTTTAAGGGGCTAAATTTGACAATACGCAGAGGGCGTGACTAATTGGAACTCCCAGACAAAGCATAAGATGAAGTCATTCATTCATTCATTCATTCATTCACTCATCAAATACAGCTCAGTATTATTTTAGGTGATGAGGACATTATCCCTGCCCTCAAGTTGGTCACAGCTCACTCTGCGTAAAAACAGCATGATAGGAGCTCATTAAAGGGTGCTGGGCGAACACCAAGAAGAGGGCCTGCCCTACTCTGAAGGTGTCCCCTGAATAGGAATTATCTTAGACAGATAAGAAATGGTGAAAGTCAGGGGTAAAGAGTTTGGGCGGAGGCATAAGAATAGTCCAAACAGAGGGAGCGGCTTAAGCAAAGGCTGCGAGGTGAAAGAGAATGTTACAACAGGAATATAATCTTAACACTTATAGTCTGGCACTGGGCTAAGCCCTTGACACATATTATTTCATTTAATCCTTACAGAAACCCTATAAGACAAGTACCATTACTTTCTAGACTTTACAAATGAGGAAACGAATAGGCTCGTTTGTAGCAAAGAAGTTAGTGGATACCTAAGCCGGGATTCAAACCGGCATTTAGCTGAGTCCCATGCCAATATCTTTTCTCCATATTGCCTTCCCCAACTGAGATATATATATGTATCATCTGTATTTAGTTTCCAAAGAAGTTACAATGTAAATGCAACCCTTGTAAAAACCCTATGAGTAAGAAAATGACAAAGCAAGCTACAGAACTACAGATGGAGAGAAAATATTTGCAAATCACGTATCTGACAAAGGATTTGTATCCAGACTATATCAAGAATTCAACAGTAAGAAAACAAATCACCCAAGTAAGTGAATGAGTAAAAGACTTGGACTCCTCACCAAAAAAGACACAGGATGGCAAGTAAGCACACGAAAAAACTGCTGAACATCAACAGCCACTAGGGAAACACAAATTAATTAAACCACAGTGAAATATCATTACCTGTATCAGAATGGCTAAAATAAAAATAATAACAATGCCAGGTGCTAGCAAGGACGTGGAGCAACGGGAACTCTCACACACTGCTGTTGGGAGTGCAAAGTCGTACAGCCCCTCTGGAAAATGCTGCAGTTTCTTAGGAAGTTAAACATATACTTACCATGTGACCCAGCAAACCCACCCCTAGATATTTACCCTAGCAAAAATAAAAACTTATGTTCACACAAAGCCTGTATGTGAATATAGACAGCAGCATTATTTATAATCTTCAAAAACTAGAAACAATCCAAATGTCCTTCAACAAGTGAACCAGTAAACTGTCTCACATTCCATGTAATAGAATATTGCTTGGCCACGAAAAAGGATGAACTACTGCAACATGGAGCAATCCCAAAGGCATTACGCTGAGTGAAAGAATCCAGTCTCAGAAGGTCACACATTGCATGACATTCTCAAAAAGGAAACCTTATAGCGATGGTTGCCATAAGTTAGAGTTGGACAGGAGGAAGGATTTGACTACAAAGGGGCAGCTCGAGGAAGTATTTTGGGAGATGAGGGAACCGTATCCTGATTACGGTGGTGGTTACATGAGTATATACATCATGAAGACTCATAGAGCTACACATCCAAAAAAAGTTAATATTACTGCATATACGTTAAAAAATAAAAGTAAAAACCCTATGAGGCAGGAATTTCACCCAAAGCAAATCCTGAGATAAGAAATTGGGTGCCAGGAATGTAGTATTGAGTAGAACCCAGGAGTCACAAGTGAAGAAATGGAGAAAGTGAGGCAGAGAAGGGAGACGAGCCAATGGCAGGTGTTAATGGGTGGGTGCTGCGGGCAAGTTGATCTCGATCGTGCTGAGGCTCCTCCGAGAAGCCTCGTGCAATACGTCTTAGCATGGACAGAGGGGATGTCCCCATCAACTCCCATCTTCCTTTTGGCTGAGGGCTGCCCTTAGGAGCATAAACTCTGATGCTTCTAAGTCTTGCAGGTGTGTTTGAAAGCCCTCAGGCAAAGAAGACGACCCAGGCTCTTGAAGTGGGAGGATGTCAATGTCTGTTGCAGCTGCCAGTGAGTTCAGGTGGGCTGGGGGGTAGGGGAAGGCCACCACCAGCATCTGCTAGTGAAGGGTTAGTAATGGGTGCCCTACACATGTGTTTTTGCAATAAAATGGGGAAATTTACCAATGAAAAGAAATGTAGGTGATGTTAACAATAAGAACTCTAGTCACCAGGGAAAATTCTTCCAAAACGCCAGGTGCCCCACTAAACCTGCCAGACTTCATATACTACTGTATAATCCCTCCAACAGGACATTTATAAGATAAATGTCAAAGTCGCCATTTTACAAGTAAGGAAACTGAGGCTCAAAGCAGTTCAACAGCTTTCCTGGTATGGGCACACGCACACATCTACACACTCTACTAGGGAGGCACAAGATCAGGTCTGCCCAGCAAAGAATCCTGTAGTTTTTCCATCATGCGAGGCTTGTGCCTTCTCGGGTTCTTGTTGCCACATGGCACTACAGAAGGCACAGTGACTCTGAGGAGCCAGTGCATAGCATGGGGCAATCATGAACTGTGATGAAGAGGCAGCTCTAAGTCACTCCAGGGCTGAGGTCCTACCTGTGAGAATACTCGGGTCTTCTTTTCCTGGCTATGGACTAGCATTTTATGACTCATTAGAATCCCTAATAATGGATGAGGGAAGAAAAAGAAGAGATGAAACTCAAACCAATACACTTTATTCCTCATGCAAATGTCTGGAAAACATTGAAACTTTGGCTCAGAAGAAATTAAAAATTGGCCATGGACAATAATTATTTTTGCTGCTGCTGTCTTCTCATTAGCATAAATCACCAAGCTGATGCTAGAGATGTAACCACTGATCCTGTAGCTTCAGCCTCCTTAACACTGCTATGGAACTGTACTTCTTATTTCCTGACTGCTTCTTAGTGGATAGTCCTTCATCCCTGAAGATGACTTTGCTGACAAAAGGACATGAACTTGGAGTTGTTTTCCACAGTAGAAGAATAGGATTACCAAGAGCCATCCACATTCCCTCACTCTCCCCCCATCGCTATTGTCACCGTAGTAGTTGGACACAGAGGATGTTGACTTTTGGCCAAAGAACAAAGAAACGCTAACTGACCCACGTGGGCATTGAACCTCTGACCTCATTAGCATTGTTTTCTTACCATCTTGGCTAACAGACAGCCCAATTATGAACACTGAATCAAAGAGGGAAGTCACCTCTTCACCTGGAGCCAAGAAAAGCCTACAACTGCTGGTTTGTTAAAAAGAGAATGCTTCTCCAGGCAAATAATCGTGGTATGGGCATCCACAATTTGCTTGCATGACTCAGTTTAACAAGAACTGTTGTCAATGTGTTCTAGTCTGGAAGGTGATGAAGGCTTTGGGAACATCGCCCTGGGATGGATGTGCTAAAGTGTGCTGAGTGTACCTTCTCACGAAGATGCTCAGGGCTGAGCCCTGTTGAATCTTCTTGCAGTTGCAATCCCTGTCCCTAGTCCCCTCTTTGGGTCCCTTGCACACTTGAAGCTCTGTCTAGGAAAAGAACAATTCTTTGCCACATCTGCTGAGGGATCTGTGGTGCACACATTTCCACAATGAGTTTTATAATAGAAATGACTCTAGTTACTCTATGACAGTATAGAAGTTCTTCAAAGAGGTTCTTAAAACTTAAGTACAACTTCCTTGCTCATTCCAAAGAGTAGCAATTTATATGATCTGTGTCTGTGTATGCATGAGTATATGTGTGTTTGTAATTGTTGAGGATTTTTTAAAAACATAATCTGAACTACATCCAAAAAGTTGTATTCTTTTTATTTTTGTGCAACCTGAAGTTATTTCAATAAGCTCCTGGGATGCAATGACCAAATCAGTCAGTCAAGGTATGCTAATAAAGCCAAAGATAATGGCTCAATTCCCAGACCAGTTATAGGTCTTGTCTACAGCCATGGGCTACAACCCTAGGCAGGGCCAACAAGCTCCTACACAGTGTGATTTATATAATGAGGATGAGGAGAGATAGAGCATGGACAGTTCATTGTAGAAACATTCTCTCTACTGGAAAAAAAAAGGCTAATTCTGATGGCATTGGTTTAGCTTTGTATTGTCCTCATATACTAAGGGCAGCACTAATTAATGACTGAGAAGACATATGCCCAGAAGCTAGATTTGGCCCATATAAAGGTGAATCACGGTTCCAGGCTCCAGACTATGGCTATATGTCAGATTGTGTTTCACTATATAGAGTATTTGTTGACCCTGTGTACTTGCTGCTAACCCTTCCTTCCCCTGTGCTCCCCTATACTTCCCAGGACAAGAGAATAATGAAGCTTCCCCCTCCCCACCAAGCAGACACATATGATTTACAGCCATAGCAAAGCCCATTTCATAAGACAACCCTAACCCAATTTGACAGGCATGACTAGTGTCCCAACATCCCATTCTCTTCTACTTCCAGGTACAAGGAAGATTACACAACCCTGCCCTTTGAAATTTGGTGTGTCCAATGTAAGTATTAATAGTTTGGGCCAACAAAATAGGAGCAGAAGAGTCCTAAACATTTAATTGCTTATATTCAACTATCTAGGCTGAGTGGCAACACACCTAAAGGCAAACCTGCATGTAAATCTCCATCTCAGAAACCATTTCTCTGGGAACATGGCTTAAGAGGACCAAGGACAGGAGTAGCCTAAGGAACACGACCCTAAAAGGGATTTCGAAGTTGTGTCACCTGCTGGCCAGCTGGCAATACGGAACCCAATAAGTTGGTAGGTCTAGTTCTGATAGCTCATGGAATGCTCCAGTGGTACAATTGTTAAAATGTTCACTGATGGTGGGTTGGGAAAAAATGCCCGTAGAATGGGATAAACTGGAGGTGCAGTATCTCAGGTATTTGAGAAATTCAAGTAAGTAATAATTATAAGCGTGATGAAATTGGATGGTTGTTGTGTGCTACTGACACACTGAAGAAAGACAAGGAAAAGCTGGAGCTGATTAATCACTAATTGAAGGTAAAGTGCAAAAGCCAAATGACCTACTTGGAAACACAGAGACTCTCATCTCTTGCAACCAAAGGGCTAAAAAGCTAAGAATCAGGCTCTGGGTTTAATTATAAGGGTAGTAATGCTCCAGAGAAGATTTCTCAACCCAAACAAGTCTTCTACACCAAGGTCAGAGCCATGATTTACAAAAACTAGGATCCTGAAACTTGGGATAGAGATATCTGGGTTGATGACCTCAAAAACCTTGCATCCCTTGACACTCCAACCATCCTGGGCCTGTGGAAGTGGCTTGCTCCTCCTTGTTAAAAGCAAGTGTGCTGCACTTGCTTGAAGATAATGCAGAAGCCTCTGCCTTGTACGACACACCTCCACCGATGCTACCCCCCTCCCCATCTGCCCAACAGGTCAATATCTAGGGTTAGGTCCCAACATAACCCAGCTGGGCCTGCTCAGGGAGGAGAGGAAAGGTGCAGTGAAGGAGCCGTAGGATCTAGCCAAGTGGACTGGCAGGAACCAGGGAAGTCTGTTTGGGATTGGATCCTGAGGGTCTAGGAGGACTGGAACATCATGTGAATAAGGGATACTTTATCAAGGATTCTCCTGTGATACAGAATTCACACCCTGGCAAGGACCCAGGAGACAGCGCTAACACCCTGCTGGATGGTTCTTGGATGCCTGAAGATGGCTCCCCCTAAGGAAAGTAGAAATCCCAGCCCATAGTGGCAGATGGTGGGCAAAGGGATCAAAAGGCCCCGAAAGTGGCATATTGCAGCAGCTATACTAAGTGTAGTGGACCCTATGACATGCTCCCAGATCTCCCTTTAGCTGCTTGGTGTGCTGTCAACCGACTACTCTTAGTTTACTGTTCTCTCTGGAGATTGTCCTCAGCTGAACAGAGCTGCCCTTCCCAGGGCCATGCCTCCTTCCCAGAGGAAGTCTGAACACTGTGCCTGCTTTAACTAGGAGTGTAAATGTCTTTCTGGCCTCCTTGCTCCAACTCCAGCTCCGGACAATTCACAAGGGCTGGCCCAGCCCCTGAGCTCCTCAGAGGCCTGTTTTAAAACTGCATCAGACGTCAACTTCTCCCTTCATGTCCTTTCTCCCAGGGTGCTAATCCCAAGAGCAGCTCCAATCAACTTCCTATGCACTAAACCTCACAGTCTGCTTCCTGAGGATCCTAACTGCCAGCTCTAATAAGTGCGAAAGTCTAGTCAATGGGAGAACCCGAGCGAGCACACTGCATTAACCAGAAAAATAAGCTATGCAGGCATAGCTTGGCTTATTGTGCTTCACAGACAATGTGTTTTCTACAAATGAAGGTTTGCATCCAGAAAGCCTATTGGTGCCATTTTCCCAATGGCATGTACTCACTTCCCGTCTCTCTGTCACGTTTTGGTAATTCTGCCAATATTTCACTCTTTTTCCCTATTCTTATATCTGTTATGGTGCTCTGTGATCAGTGCTCTTCGATATTGATTGCTAATTATAGCAATTACAATAGCAAATTATAGCAAATACAATTACAATTGCAAACTGAGCCCATATAAGATGGTGAACTTAATTGATAAATGTTGTGTGTGTTCTGACCGCTTCACTCACTGGCCATTCCCTCATCCCTCTCCCTCTCCCCAGGCCTCGCTATTCCCTAAAATACAGTAATATTGAAATTAGGCCAATTAACAGCCCTACAATGGCCCCTAAGTGTCCAAGTGCAAGGAAGACTCTCATGTCTCTCACTTTTAAATCAAAAGGTAGAAATGATTAAGCTTAATGAGGAAGGCATATATTAATAAAAAGCTGAGATAAGCTGAAACCTAGACCTCTTACACCAAAGAGTTAGCTAAGTTGTAAATGTAAAGGAAAAGTTCTTGAAGGAAATTAAAAGTGCTACTTCAGTGAACATGTGAAGGATAAGAATGCAAAACAGCCATACTGCAGATAGACAAGAAGTTTTAGTGGTCTGGACAGAAGATCAAAGCACTCACAACATTCCCTTAAGGCAAAGCCTAATCCAAGACCATAACTCTCTTCAATTCTATGAAGGCTAAGAGCGGTGAGGAAGTTGCAGAAGAAAAGCTGGAAGCTAGCAGAAGTTGTTTCATAAGGTTTAAGGCAAGAAGCCATTCCCATAACAAGAAAGCTGCAAGTGTGGATGGAAAAGCTATAGTAAGATATCCAGAAGATCTAGCTAAGATCGTTGATGAAGGTGGCTACACTAAAGAACATATTTTTCCATGTAGATAATTCAGCCTTCTACTGGAAGAATATATCATCTAGGACCCTCATAGCTACAGAAGAGAAGTCAATGCTTGGATCCAAAGCTTCAAAGGACACACTGACTCTCTTGTTAGGGGCTAATGCAGCTGGTGACTTTAAGTTGAAACCAATGCTCATTTACCGTTCTGAAAATCCTGGGGCCCTTAAGAATTACGCTAAATCTTCTCTGTCTATGCTATATCAATGGAGCAATAAAGCCTGGATGACAGCACATCTGTTTTTAGCATGGTTTACTGAATATTTTAAGCTTACTGTTGAGATCTACTGCTCAGAAAAAAAGATTCATTTCAAAAGATTACTGCTTATTAACATTGTACCTGGTCACCCAGGGCTCTGATGGAGATATACAAGGAGATGAATATTGTTTTCATGCCTGTTAACACAACATTCAATATGTAGCCCATGGATCAAGAAGTAATTTCAATTCTCAAGTCTTATTGTTTGAGAAATACATTTATAAGGCTATAGCTGCCATAGAGAGTGATTCCTCTGAAGGATCTAGGTAAAGGAAATTGAAAACCTATTGGAATGTATTCACCATTCTCAGTGTCATTAAGAACATTTGTAATTCATAGGAGGAGACCAAAGTATCAACATTAACAGGAGTTTGGAAGTGGTTGATTTCAACCCTCATGGATGACTTTGAGGGGTCCAGATTTCAGTGGAAGAAGTAACCACAGGTGTGGTGGAAATAGCAAAAGAATTAGACATGGAGCCTGATGATGAGATTGAATTTCTGCAATCTCATGATAAAACTTGAGTGGATGAGGAGCTGCTTTTGATGGATGAGCAAAGAAAGTGGTTTCTTGAGATGGAATCTAATCTCATCTAATGCTGTTAACATTGCTAAAATGACAACAAAGGATTTAGAATACCACATAAACTTAGTTGATAAATCAAAGGCAGGGTCTGAGAGGATTGAACTCCAATTTCAAGAGATTGATCAAGAGATTGAGGGAAGCTGCCCCAGTGACAGTCATGATGCCTTGCCCAGTGTCTAAACCTGAGCCCATCATCTGAAGGAGAAGCCAGGTCCCATAAGGAAGGACCCTACAACACCATGGCAAAAATTTACAATAACAATTCCTTCGGTCCCTCCTTAAAAGCATCTATGGTCATTGATTCATGTAACCACACACTAGGAAAAAGGAAATACCCAGATATTTGAGAACCATCAGGCACAAGGTCTGATGTGATATTAATATCTCAGGGCCCAAAACATCATCGTGGGACCCTGTTAGAGTGGGAGCATAGGAAGGCCAGGTAACAAGTGGAGCCCTAGCCCAGGTTTGGCTGGCAGTGGATTCATTAGGTCAATGGATCCTCTCTGCAGTCATGTCCTTAGTTGTTGATTGTATCATCGGAATGGACGCACTTGGTAGTTGGAAGAACCCCCGTATAGATTCCTTGGCCTATGGAATGAGTTAATGTAGCATCAGTGCTAACCAAGCATAGAGGTGTTGAGGGTAAGGGAAAATATGAGGAGGGCAGTAGAGGAGGGAGATGATGAGTATCATCTGTGGCCTCAAGACCAGCTATAACAGTGGGGACTGCAGTTAGTCCTATTCATCTTAATTTTCCCAGCCAAAGAGATCATCCAGAATCCTGGAGGGGGGCTATTCTCCAACTGGGTGAATTTACTAGACAAATGAAATGTATCCGAGTGGCTTAAGGGGTGTATGATAGTGTTTACCATGGTGTGCCTCCCAGCTCTACACACGTGAACCCACGTACTCCTTAAAGACCAAGATGCTTATTCTCCCAGCAATTGGGGGTTGGTCCCTTCCATTAGTTCACAGCCGAGTTCCTCTCTGGGAATCTCAAAGGAGCAGCCTCACCCAAGTCACACTCCTTCCCCAGTGGCAGCCTGCATCAACCGCAAAGAGCTGCCTCAGTGACTGGCTCATGCAGAACAATCCCCCACCTCCCACTCCCCCTGGGGCCAGGAAATACAAAATTCCTAGCCTCAGTTTGGGACAACTCTGAAGGGCCATCCTAACTCCAGAGTTCACTGTGACACCGGGCAAGCTTCTATTATAACTGCATCATAGTTCAACTTCCCCCTCTGCCCAATCCTGCTCCTCTTGGGTCCCCAATAAACCACAGGCACACAAATCTCTGTCTTGGGGTCTGTTTCTCAGAGAACCTCCCCTAAATAGTTAAGAATCAAGTATCAGAGATCCAGGCAAAAAAAATGTCTGAACTATCAGAGGACAAGATCTAGACCTGGTTCTGGGCAGCCCAAATAGTGCCAGATATGGTGCCATCCCTCTTCAAAAGCAGATCAACCTGCCCCTGCTCAGGACCAGAGACAGATTTGGGGTGTGGGGGGGCATGATCTAACCACATGATTGATAATCATGCAGATGAGCCCATGATTCTCAGGAATGTCCAGGGACACATTGTAATATCCAATGATGATCCTGTAGAATTACACAGAACAAGGTCCCCCAAAATCCATATGTAACTCTTTAAACCAGAGTTGTAGGATTTTCTCTAAGGTAGAAGACTCTTTTGATGAGTTTCTTGAGACCTTTGGAGGCAGCCCTAAAGGTCACAGCACCCCAAACAAGTGTCAGTCAGTCAATCAGAAGCATTAGTAAATCAGAGCCCCTGTCCTTTAGGAGAGTCCCAATAAGCACACTGGATACAGACGGGCAGAGCCCACAGGTGTATCACAACCCACCCAGGTGAGTGAATGGGTTACAGGTATGCTGGGAGATACTGTCCTCTTAGCCTGCAGGGCAGAGGCACAGGGCCTGGGCAGCCAGAGAACCCTCCAGCAAAATCAGTCTCTCCCAAACCTCATCAGAAACTCCCCCAAAAGAAACAGGATCCGATGTTGCTTCTTTCATGAAAAACTTGGGTAGCATCCAAGTGGCAGAATGAAGCATCTGAGAAGCCAGGTGAGTCCTGTAAAGATCTTATTTTGATGTCTGCCACTTATGTATACCTTCTAGTGTCTCTGTGATAAGAGATCCATTTGTGTATTCTCCGGATTTTATACAGATGTCCCTAAATTATTCTCCATAGAAACATATTGTTTTTCTATCCTGTGGCCCCAGGGGCCAATTAAATTGGCCATAAAATCTCATTATAAAGAAAAAATTCACCCCAAAAGGTGTCACCTGGGTAAGCACTTACCCTTGAAAAGGAAGTGCTGAGTCAATTTAGAACCGGCATTCTGAACTCAAGCAGCCATTCTCTCTTCCTGGGGTGAAGGCTACTTCGATACTGCCCAAGAAGTGAGAAATCACCTTCTCTCTTATGCTACTTGTCTTTGGAGGCACAACCAACATTCTTCTGAATTTTCCCAGGCATCCTCCTTCCCATCCTGCGTAAAGGCACCATATGGTTTCATCTCAGAAAGACATACCAGGGATCTTCTCTCCCTCTATTCACTGCAGGGCAGCGTCAGACATCGGCTATCCAGGTAGAGAGCCTGGAGGAGGCTGTGGGGAGAGGCACTGTCACCGGCAGGACACCATGCTTGCCGGGCTTCTGCGTACCTGGCCCCCCACCGCGGCCCTGGGCAGGCCACTTGACCCGGGCCTCAGAGAGATTCAGCTTGGAACCGTGGCACTGTGGGTTGTTCAGGGTGAGCTACCTTGACACCCAGAGAGAAAAGAAGACCTGCAGTCACCAAGCCCTGCTGTTGTGACTGCTTCACACTGAACAATCCCAGCTCACCTCCAAACACGAAGTTTCTCCCCTCTTCTTTTGTGGGAGAGGTTTTCTCCTGTGTTTGAGTCAGACGCGAATTCAGGCTCCAAAGCAAAGCTACACTGGCCCCTCCAGGCTCATCAGCGAGGCTCTGAGAGCAAACCAGTGACTGTTCAAGACAGTGTTCAACCCTCGAAAGCACTGCTGACTATTTGTCTTTCTGGGGCTGGGCAGTAGGCTGAACAGGAAGCAGCATGATGGAGGGTTTGTGTGCTTACCATCTCCTGTTTTTTATGAAAACTTTATAGGGTCTTTTCCAGCTGCTGAACTCACATAGATCAGAGCAAGGTCTCTTTGCTCCTAGTCCTCTCCTCCTTGACAGCAAATGGATTCTCCTGAGACTGGAAACATTTGTTTTCTCAGCCCACTAACTCCAACTACAGTACATTTCCTCCTTATCATCACTATTTAGTCTGTAATTATTCCAGTCTACTAACTCCCACAGAGGTTGGGGAGAACTGTGGCTAAATTGCATAAATCACTGATTTTGGGTCCTTCATTGTCATTAATAAACTCAGGACATGCAAGTCCCTAGAGGCCCAGCTCCTCAAATTCAACATTACATTTATGTTTATAACCCGGGGAGGGAAAGGGAAGCTGCAGGCAAGGACCTTGCCATGAAGATCAGAAGTTTCATTCAAATCCACTGTGATTATAGATTCTATTTATTCTCTTGTCTGAACATGGTTAATGACAAGCTAAGTTGGCTAAGTTATGAGAATGGCATCTAAAACAGTGAAGAAATGAAATTCTAATCAAGCACAGACCCACCCATTTCCAAACCTCCAGATCACCGTATCTCAAGCTACCCTGATATTTGGCTCTACTGGGAATTGAAGGGAATCAACATAAAAGACGGTTGCTAAAAACATCCCACCCCAAAATATTTTCACTTAACCTCACTCCCCAGTGCTATCTTTCATTGAATGGTCAGTGAGCATCAGCAATGGTGGGGGCATGAGGGGACAGGGGAAGACCTGTAGTGTATGCTTTCAGTCCCCAAAAGAAATCACACTGGCTGGCAAGCCTGCATTCATGTACAGGGCTGGCTAAACTACATCTAGTTAGATATGCACGTATGGAGGCTCCGAAAGGAGCAGTTCTGCTGTTCGATATCTTCCTCATCGGCTTGCCAAGACCCCCAAATTGCACCAAAGCCCTGGAAACAGAGAGAACAAGAAGATCAAGAGCCATATAACCACACTGGTGTTCTAGAATTATTTATCCTTCAGAAAACTCTGCATGTTTCTTTTGTAGCTTAAGGGAACCCATGCATTAGAAATCCAGTTATTGTGGGTATCCAGAAACTATGGTATAGTGACAAGGACTGGGCTGTTACGGTGGCTTTGAATGAGTGGCCCACGTTAGGAAGAAGCTGGCCTCTGGTGCCCCGCAGGGCCCCATGGAAGTCATCTACCTATGTTCTTTAGGGATGTCACAGCTGACAAACAGGGAAGGTTCACTGAATCCCAACGTCTGGTTAAATGGTTTCACGTAGGAAAAGAGTCAAATCTCGTATGTGAGTAGGTTGTACACCAATCCTGGAGCCTCTCTCCATACCCTGTGCTTCAGGAATAATTGTCTGGAAGTGTTAGACAGATTTTGAAAACATTCAAAACCCAAGAATAGCTGTCTCAGTATCACATACTTTTTAACACGGAGATTTACATATTTGAAGCAAGTGGATAACAGAAGGGACCTTGGGGGAGGAGGAGAGGAAGTTCAATGAAGAGAAAAGGGGGAGGATGACTACATAGTTTGAGTCAGACTTTTATTTCCCATCTCATACCTTTCCTAAACTAAGATTTTAATGCGCTGGATCTATCAATAAGATAGATGGTCAAAAAACATGGGAGAAGCAAGCCTTAAATAAATGGTAACACTAATGAAGACCCAGGGACAGAGCCTCCTCTGAAACGCACAGCTTGCTACTCCACATATAGTATCTTGAAAAATCTTTACTGCCTTCACAGATACAGCCCTTGGCACCCAGCACCATGCCTCCAAGTTTAGAATGTGGACCTCCATATTTATGTTCCCCAGATGGTGGAATTTATAAATGCACCATGGGGTGCTATTGAAATTAATAATTTAATTCATTTCAGTGATTGTGCCGTGATTGCTAGTCATTATGGCAATAGCAGTTAGCGGAGTCTCTCAGTACTGGGATGTAGCTGAAGGGTAATATCAGTGAAGAGTAATTCCTCTGTCATCCTGTTTCAAATGCAGTCAATCCCTTCTGAATGGGGAATAGCCAAAAGTTTCTGGAATGAAAATGAAGGCAGCATCAACATAGATGAAGGTGGCTTCAATTTATGTGATTTCAAAAGTTTGAAATCAATCCTCCAAGGAACACGGGAATGATTTGTGATTGTTTAGCTTGCAGAAGGAAAAGATAAGAGGAGACCCAATCGCTGCCTCCAACTCCGCAAATCTTTCCCTCTGTGTCTGTGAAGAATCTATATCCAAATAATTGAGAATTAACTGCACTTTTATTTTCCAGTCCCACTTGTCTGCTTATCAAGGGAATAGACTGGCAGCTGCACTAAATGACTTTTAAGTCCCTTCTGGAGATTCTCAGAGATTCCCTGAGTCTATGGTTGGGGGTGGGGAAGGGGGAGGGAGGTAGTGACTCTGTATTTCCCCAAGGGAAGCACTCGCTTCTCTCAGCCTTACGATCTGGAAGCCTCAATGCGCAGAAAGGGAAAATTATTGGGCACTGGCACATATGAGTGTGGCCAATGTGAATGAACCCTCTGGAATTTTTAACCCAAGAGGCTATAACTGCCTTGGATTTATACAGTGCTTTTCTTCTTGGAGAAGCCCCACCTTTTTTATATATATGTCCTTCATAATCCTCAAACTTTTGTTAATCATAGAAGGGAGGCCTGATTTATAGATTCTCATTTAATAGCTGAAGAAACTAATGCATGAATAGTAAAATAATCTAAAAGAAGTTAGAAGCCAATTCTGTTCCCCTGACTCTAACCTTTGCTCCAACCGGTAGATTTCCCCTTTGGGCTACCCCATTTCTATCCACCCCACAGAGCCTGAATGGGCAAGAAAAGAAGCGGAATGATTTCCCATGTTATTATGGACTGACTGTGTGTGTCCCACCCCCAAATTTATGTGCTGAGGGCCTCATCCCCAGCATGGCTGTATTTGAAGATGGGGCCTCTACAGGAAGTAATTAGGATTAAATGAGGTCCTAAGATGGGGCCCTTATTTCATAGAATTAGTGTCCTTTTAAAAAGAGACTCCAGATCTCTCTCTCTCTCTCTTTCTCTCTCTCTCTCCCCCGCCCATGTGAGGAAGACACTATAAAGAGCCAACCCTGCAAGATCTTTGATCTGGGACTTCTAGTCCCCAGAACGATGGTTCATGGTATTTTGTTTATGGTATTTTGTTATTGTAGACTGAGTAAACTGACATTGATTTTGGCACCGGAAGTGGGCTGTTACTGTAACAAATACCTAAAAATGTAGAAGTGCCTTTGGAACTGAGTGATGAGTCGAGGCTGGGAGAGTTTTGAGGTTCATGCTAGAAAAAGCCTGGATTGCCTTGAAGGATCTGTTGGTAGAAATATGGATGTTAAAGACTTTTCTGGTGAGGTCTCAGAAAGAAAAGACAAGAGCTATAGAGAAAGCCTTTATCATCTTCGAGAATACATGTATCATCACGAACAGACTATTAGTAGGAACATGGATGTTAAAGGCCATTCTGGTGAGATCGCAGATGAAAATAAGGAACAAGTTATTAGAGACTAGGGGAAAGGTGATTGTTGCTATTAAGTAGCAAAGAACTTGGCTGAATTGTCTTCTAGTGTTTTGTGGAAGATAAAACTTTTTTTTTTTTTTTTTTTTTTTGAGACAGAGTCTCACTCTGCTGCCCGGGCTAGAGTGAATGCCGTGGCGTCAGCCTAGCTCACAGCAACCTCAAACTCCTGGGCTCAAGTGACCCTATTGCCTCAACCTCCCGAGTAGCTGGGACTACAGGCATGTGCCACCATGCCCGGCTAATTTTTTTTCTATATATTTTTAGCTGGCCAATTAATTTCTTTCTATTTATAGTAGAGACGAGGTCTTGCTCTTGCTCAGGCTGGTTCCGAACTCCTGACCTTGAGCAATCCGCCCGCCTCGGCCTCCCAGAATGCTAGGATTACAGGCGTGAGCCACCACGCCTGGCCGAAGATAAAACTTTTTGGCCAAAACAAATTGAATGTCTAGCTGAGGTTATTTCTAAACAAAGTGGTGAACAAGTGGCTTGTGTTTTCCTTACTACATATAATAAAATGTGAGAGAGGAAAGATAAATCGAAGGAATTGTTAGGCAAAAAGGAAACAGAATTTGAAAATTTGGAAAATTCTCAGCCTATCTATGTTACAAATGATAATAACAATAATAATAAAATGAGAAAGCTTGTTCTGAAAAGAATGCCGAGTATGACTGAACAGTATGGGTGTGAACCACGAATTTAATCAGCTATCTCAGCAGAAGCCAGGAATAGAGATGGGATTAGAACAGTAGATACAGCCAGACATGGTGGCTCATGCCTGTAATCCTAGCACTTTGGGAGGCCAAGGTGGGAGAATCACTTGTAAGGCCAGGAGTTTGAGACCAGCCTGGGCAATACAACAAGAACCTATCTCTACAAAAAATTTTTTAAAAATTAACCAGGCATGGTGATTCATGCCTGTAGTCCTGGCTACTCAGGAGGATGGGGCAGGAGGATTGTTTAGCCCAAGAATTTGAGGTTGCTGTGAGCTATCATGATGCCACTGCACTTTAGCCTCAGCAGCAAAGTGAGATCCTATCTCAAAAAAAAAAAAGAAAGAAAGAAAGAAACATTACCAAATATGACTCAAAGACTAAAGAGGACAGAGAAAATGGGATGGAACAAAAGAAGACTGTCAAACTTCTGGGATTCTACAGGACCTGAGGATAGAGCTATCTGGTCAAGAATATGCTTTATCCTTCAAGACAACCAAAGAATGACCCCAAAGGCAATTCAGACATCAGCAGGGCTTCCATTCCCAGCACAGGCACAGAGGGTCCCCTTCTGTCCTAGGTGGCCAGAATGCCACTGCCAAGTGCCCTTGGGGCAAGGCCATGTCCATGGCCTTGGGGCTATAGGGGTGGGACTGCCCCCACGGAGCCAAAGGGGCAGGGCCTACAGTTATGTTGGATGATGTTGCTGCTCCAGTGGGCCTAGAGGTCAGAGCACCAAACCAAAAAAGATTATTCTTGAGCCTTAAGATCTAATGGAATTTGTCTTGCCCGGTTGTGAACTTACTCGGGACCCATCACTCCTTTCTTCTTTCTCATTTCTTCCTTTTGGAATGGGCATATCTATCCTTTGCCTGTTCTACCATTGTATTATGGAAGCACGTAACTAGTCTGGTTTCACAGGTTCGCAACTGGATGGGAATTTTGCTACAGGATGAATCATACCTTGAGTCTCAGCCATATCTGATCTAGATGATGTTTACATGAGACTTTGGACTTAGAATTGATGCTGGAATGGGTTAAGACTTTTGGGGCTGCTGGGATGGGTGAATGTATTTTTCATGTGAGAAGGACATAAATTTGGGTGGGGCCAGAGGGCAAATATCATGAACTGAATATTTGTGTCCCTCCGAAATTCACATGTGGAAGCCATAACCCCCAGTGTGGCCATATTTGTAGATGAGACCTTTAAGGAAGTAATTAAGGTTAAATGAGGTCATAAGGGTGGAGCCCTGATCTGATAGGATTAGTGCCCTTATATGAAGAGATACCAGAGAGTAAACACTCTCACATACACGTTCACGCAGACACACACACCTACACAACTCCTAAGAAAAGTCCATGGTGGACATAGTGGGAAGGAAGACATCTCCAAGCCAGGAAGAGAGCCCTCACTAGAAACTGAGTCACACATTCATCTTAAACTTCTAGCCTCCCAAACTGTAAGAACATACATCTCTATTGTTTAAGCCTCCCAGTCTATGGTATGCCTAAAACACACATCACTTCCAAAAGCACTAATCCCACACAGGGCTCCAAACTCAGACTTTGCTGCCACTGCATTAGAGAGAGGGGAAGGGACAGTCGGGAAACAGAACTGGAACCAAGACACACACAGTCACTCCCAAGAGGAGGGCTGGAACTTGGCAACTAATAAATGACCAGACGACTCCTCTCCTTTGCTTCACCCCCCAGTCCAGCGAGGGTTAACCAGTGTGGGTTAAGGAGCTCTCAGGGTGGAAGCAGGATAAAGAAGTGTAACTACCCCTTTGTTCCAATCTGGTTTCAAGGCAGGTTTTTAAAAGGCTGTGGGTTTGGGAAAGTAGGAACAAAAATGTGCCATACTGTTGTGTTTTAGGGACTTCGCAACAAATACTCCCCGAGGCCCTCAGCCATTGCTCTAAGTGAGTAGGATGAACATCACTTTTGAGAAATGCCCAGGGCTCCCTCTTAATCCCTGAGCATCTCACCTCTTGCTTCCCTGACACCATGTGTTGCCTCGGCAGTGCTTCTCACGCTCATCTCTCCGTCTAGACTGCAGGCTCTGAGAAGTGTGCCCTGCTCACCTCTACTGCCACCCCCATGACACCAGTAACGTGGGAGTCACACACAGGGAAAGCTCAGTAATTGTTATGAAATCATATCCATCTGATTCCTGGAAATAAGAGACATCACTCTTAAGAGAGCAGGGTAGAATTTGCTCATCCAAAGAAGAGGTGGGGAGAGCCAAATCTCCCTAAAATTATTTCAGCAGTCCCATTTCTTTTCTGTGTGATGAAAGAGAATGACGTTAGGTGGCATTTTTCTCGGAAATGCAGGGCCTCCTCTACTCTCAACAGAGGACGTTGAGGGATCGGCAGGGGACTTTCAGCCGCTGCTTTTTCCCTCTACCCCATTGTTCTCATGCAGTTGTCATTGTTCCTGCTGTTAGGGACATTTCACAAACCATCACTTCTTCTTGAAAATGCCTTCCGGTGGGCTGGCAAAATATGGAGCAGACAAGGTCTTGGACTCAAAGTCAGGGGAATTGGGTCCTAATCTAGGCACCTTCCCAAACTCTCCATATGAACTTCAGCAAATCTTTACTGCCCTTGGTCTCAGCTTCCTCTTTAAAGATGATATGGTAGAAGGAGAGTGGATTTCAGAGTAGAACAAACGTAGGTTTAAGCAACAGACCTCCCTTTCATAAATTATGTGACCTTGGGCAAGCAACTTCACTCTCTTGGCATCAATTTCTTTATTTCTAACATGAGGATAACTCATCCTACTATATAGAGTTGTTAAGAGCTTTAAATTAGTTCATGGATGTCAAACACTAAACAGAACAGCTGGCATTAGCAGACATCCAAATATGTTATTTGCTTCACCTTTCCATAAAATGGGATTTAATCCTCTCCTCTTGATAAAGTTATTCAAAGGATCAAATGAGACTGTAGATGATGAAGATTCCTGAAAGCTGCAAAATGCCATACATTTGTAAGGTAGTCATGCGGGATTAATAGAAATGCATCATAAATAACTAGATCCTATTGTACTATGCTCCACTATCCAAAGAAAATTACCTGCTGTTTTCAAAGTATTTCTGAAACGATTTTAAAGAAGGAAACTAACACGAATTGCTTTATTATAAAATGCTTGATGGCAGGGGAGGAAATGAAACCACAAGTGTGATAGGATATGGGCTGATGGTATAAGTGGCTCTGATCTATAACTAGGTCCTGGTTCATCAGCAAAATTGAGTTCAAACCAAACTAAAAGTATCAGAAGGAAAAGATTGGTCCAATTACCATTTCAATCTATCTTTGGTGATTCATGCTCATTGGAAATTTGGAAAATGGATAATAGCTAACATTTTTTGTGTGGTCTCCTATAGAGTGCACCAGGCATACAAGAACGTGTTGAACACCCTCTACTTCAGGAGGACAACATTTTCCAAACTGTGGTGTTTGGAATGCTATTCTATATAATGTTTATAAGGTTCTGCATTCAAATGGGTTTAGGAAAACCTTTATTCCTTTCTCAGTTAGATGGCATATTTATAAGGTAAAGATTCTGAGAAGTCCTATCAACTTAGTTATATTTGTATAACCCAGAATTTCCCAAATGAATTAGACTATAAGACCTTTCCCCTTTTCTGGGTCTACAAAGTCACAATAGTTGTTAGAACAAAGTTCTCTGGGAACACAAATATAGGAAAAGATTTTTCCACCCACCTTGGACCCTGTTCTGCTATACTGGGACCATAGGTGATAGGCAAGCATTGTAGGAAACAAGAGCTTTAGGATCACTGCTAGATAATTGTGCGTATTCCTCCATCAGTGTAGTGGACCCAGGATGCCACTTCGAGGAGCAGAGATCATAAACGTTCTTTCTGTATAGCTAACATTCAGCTCCATGTGCCCCTGCAGAGGGGCTTGGGCAAGGGAGGCCTCTATACCCCTGTGCAGTGCCAGAGCATATTCCACTCCCGGGTTTAGACATCAGACTGTCCCCCATAGCAGTGGGAGGGTGACCAGAGGAAGAAAACAGAGGCACTCCCCTCATTCCAGAGTGAAACAACAACGCACCAAAAATCAACCCAAATCACTTGTTCTCTCTCCCCTGCTCAATACCATTTCAGATCAAAACAGTTGGTAAGCTTGCCTTGGAGAGAAATCTGGCATCTTCGAGGTGGTTATACAGTTTTCTGAATTCACTCTCTGAGTATGGTTCTAGCCTAAAGAGCAAAAGCTTAAATTGAGCAGTAAAAATCATTCAGGGTAACTGGGCACATGTTTCACATCCTCTTTTCCCAGCACCCTGCACACACACACACACACACGCACACTCTTATTCTTCTATTTATTTTCCTCCACTATTCATATTCATTGGCATCATCCTTTCCTCCCAGTGATGATCTACTCCATTGTCTTTTTGCCACACAATTCAATTCAAGACAATTGTTTCTTATCCACTGTGTGCCAGGCACTGAGCTTAGAGTCATCCGTTCTCGGAGTCATCTTGGAGCAGAGTCATCTTGGATTCTGCCCTCTCTCGCACAGGCTATAACTGATCACAAAACCCCTTCAATTCTGCATCTGAAATATCACCCAAATATTACCAGCTCTCTTTTCTTATTGCTTTCCTCATTTCTCACCTAGAAAAATGCAGCAGCCTGATGTGTCTCCCTGTCTCCAGCATCGATCCATTTCCAAGTTAAGGCAGTCATAGAGCTGATCATGAACTAATAATGCAAATACCTCCAATTGCTCTGCATTTTCTATAGAAAATAGCTCCAACTTGAGACAGTGGCATTTAGGGTATAGTCTGGCCCCCAATTACCTTCACAATTTCAAGTTTCCATGACTCCTGCCTTCTCCCTTCTCCCTGTCATACCTCCCCTAACAGTAATGCTGGGTCTAATTCACTGTTGTGATCTTAGCACACAGCTAGGTCTGGCATGAAGAAAGTACTCACCCAATCTATGTCAAATGTCATGTCTGTGGCACAGATGGATGGATGGATAGATGGAAGATTATATGTAGTAATCTCCTATTGCTGGTGTAACAAATTATCACAAACAGTGTGGTTTAAAAATGACACAAAGTTACAATATTATAGTCTGGAAGTCAGAAGTCCACACTGGGTCAGCAGAGCTGTGTTGCTTTTGGGGGCTCTAGGGAAAAATCTGTTTGTCTTTTGTAGCTTCTAGAAGCTGCTTATATTTGTTGGCTTATGGCTCCTTCTCCATCTTCAAATGTATCCCTCCAACCTCTGCTTCCATCATTCCATATCCTCCTTCCCTCCATATCTCTGATTTTGATGCTCTTGCATCTCTCTCCTGGGGACCCTTGGGATGGCATCATTGGACCCACCTAGATAATCCAACATACTCTCCCTATCTCAAGATCTTTAATCACACCTGCAAAGTCCCTTTTGCTATGTAAGGTAACACGTTCATAGGTTGTTGGAATGCGGATGCATACACATTTGGGGAGCTAGTATTCAACCTTCCACAGTGAATGAATAGGTTTTTTAAAATGAGTGAATGAGGAGTGTCATAGTAGTGTAAACCTTCAGGGGAAGTCTTAAACAAGTGAACCTAAACTCTGCCTAGACAAACAAGGAAA
Organism: Lepilemur ruficaudatus; assembly: GCA_963574885.1. Taxonomy (NCBI): domain Eukaryota; kingdom Metazoa; phylum Chordata; class Mammalia; order Primates; family Lepilemuridae; genus Lepilemur; species Lepilemur ruficaudatus. The sequence continues at coordinate 138,213 of CAUYRT010023954.1, forward strand.
AGTTTCACAGATGTAACAGAGCTTGAGCTGACTTTGAAGAACATACAGGATCTTTACATGCCAAGCTGATGAATCTGGAATTTAATCTGGAGTCGACAGGGACTCAATAGGGAAGGAATCAGGGATATGACGCGTATTGTATTCTAGAACAGTGTTATCCAATAGAACTTTCTGCAACGATGGAAATGTTTCCTGTCTGTGCTTTTCAATTAGCCACATGAGCTATTGAGTACTTACATGTGGCTAGGGTAACTAAGAAAGTGAATTTTAAATTTTATTTAATTTTAAGTAATTTAAACTGAATTGTATGTAGCTAGTGGCCACTACATTGGACAATGCTATTCCAGAAGGATTATCTGGAGAGTGGATTGGAGGGAATTTCAAGGTGCAGGAGATTGAGAGCCTGATCCCAGAGGGCATCTGCCCAGATGAAAAGTGATCACAACTTGAACTAAAATAGGAGCAGGAGTGATAATGGCAGCATCAAATGAAGTATTAGGGGCATCCGGTTGATTGAATAGTCAAGACTAGGACACATCTCAGTTTCTCACCTGGGTGGCTGAATGATGCCGTTCATCAAGCAAAAGGAGCAGAGTTCAAAGGTAAGAGGATAATCTTGATTTGTTAACACACCTAATTTTGAGGTCCCTGTTAATGGAGACATTCCCAAATAACTATATCTGGAGTCCATGAGCAGGAGATCTGGGCTAACGATGAACGTTTGGAAACTATCAGCATGCAGGTGATGGCTGAATCTCTGGGCATGGGTGCTTTTGCCCAGGAGGAGTAAATAGTATAGGAAAGCCAAAGGCAAAAGACAGAATTGCAGGGAGCACCAGCAAAGACTGGGAAGAACGAATTAATGAGCTGCAAGGAAAAATGGGAAAGAAGGGGTTGTGTGCTCTCAGGAGGGAAGAGACTCCAGAAGGAAATGGTCACTTTCTTTTAGGGAAGTCAAATGTGATAACGACTGACAAGTTTCCATAGAATTTGGAATGGGTGACTTAGCACAACAAATTCAGTAGAGTAGGGATTGGGGGTGGGGGACAGCAGAAGCCAGAGGATTCGTGGGTGATTGGAGGAAGAAAGTGGGGCATCATCACAGACCCTACATGTTAACTCACGTCTCGGTGAGCTCGACTGTCGAGGGAGACAGAGAAGCAGAACAGGAGATAAAGCGGAACATGAGGGTAAAATACAGGTGAGATTTGTACCCATTTAGAGCTGAAGGAAAGGAAAATGTGGGGGGGACTAAAAATGCAGGAGACAGAGAGAAAGGGCACGGTGAGGGCTGCCAGCTGTTCAAACCAAGCAGTCTGCACTTTAGTTTTCCATACAGCAAAAGCAAAGTAAAAACAAATGCACAGCTATATAGATGCCATTTTTTAAATCCCATCTAAAAAATATTTGTATGAGCACAAATAATGCAGTCTATTGTAATAGAAGTAATAGCATAAGATATTTATTAATATGCTTTCCCTACCAGGGCATTTTTGATACGTAAATTTAGTTGAAGTATGTCTGGTATTTCTGTCATACTTCTGTCACACCAGGGAATGAGTGACAGATTAATCTCTGAATCTCTGAAAATCAGCCCCTTACTACTTGCTGAACAGAGGCTGGGAGGACCTTTCCAGACAGCGTTTATGTGGAGCAAAGTTACAAGAGTATAAGGTCAAGTCCACCTTGCCCCCTTAGGTTTCCCTTTGGTCTACCCCCAACCCCCCAGCTCCCACACACCTGGAAACCCTACTGTGACATAATGATGGGATAGTGCACTTCTGCCTTGGGGTCATCTTCCACTTTAACTCAGATGGCAGCAGCCAGTGGGCTTAGGGCTGTCCCTAAGAGGAAGCCTCAGGCAGGGTCAAGGGACCTGCGAGGGGAGAGGAAGAAACAGGAGGGAGCAAGAGGAGAGGGAAGATGGAAACACAGAGGTGCTGAGAGAGTATAAAAGTATCCTGGCCTTTTTGTTACCCATGGGAGATTCTGGCCTTGGGAGTATGGAGGATGCACAGAGTTAGATGATGGACTATGGGAAGGGTGACACTAGGATAGTGCTTTGCAACCTCTTGGGAGAAAAAGAGGAAAAAGAGGGTGGGGAGGAGGTAGAAGGTGCATGGGAGGAGGGGGAGTGGGGAAAGTGGAGGAGGGGGAGGTGGCAGAGAAGGCCAATGCAACCCAGCTTTGCTGTTCTCTCAATCCCTCGCCTGCCCCCGCATTGTCGGCCCACGTTCCCAGTCAAACGCTGGGGTTGAACATCTGCTAAATGTTTATGTGACTCTCGTGGAAGCTTTGCCTCCCTTTATTGGTCCTTGAAATGGTGGCAGCCTGGCCCTGTTTATTCATTAATGCCTTTAAGTCAATACCGAAGAAGACAGAGGACTAGCAAATGGCAAAGCCATTATCTATTTCCTGGGTCTCCCAGGAAGGGAGAAGTTTCAAGACAGTCCATATCTCTTGCTATCAGAAGCTAAAAAATATAAAAGGAAAAGAAAATAAACTTCTAACTGAAAGCAAAATTTTACTTATCATTAGTAACCTATCAAAAGGTTGCTTATCATTTTCAGATAAGGAAAATATGGCCCAGAGATGCTAAATGAATTGCCCATGGAAACAGGCTAGAGCCCAGGGGCCCGGCTCCGGATCTAGTTCCCTTTCCACGGCCTCGGAGGTTCTCGGACTCTATTCCCTGGAGGTGTCATGGAGAAGGGGGTGGGCAGGAGGAAGCGCAGTCGAGGGGCAGACTCTGCTTCTCTTACCTGCCATCGCAGTCTGCCACGGTAGTTCCCTGTCACCTCACACACACATACACACACGTACCCACATGCACAGAGCTTTGTAAAATATTGCATTTGAAGAAAATTTCTTTCTGTTACTTAAACTACATTTCCAAAACCACTGTTGCCTTTGACCCTGCTTCTGTTTTATGTACATCAAGATACCAGGCCCTACTCTGCAGACTCATGGTCAAACACTTAAGGCTTTTTTCAATGCAAGTATGATTTGGGACTGATGAGGGGCCCAAATGAACAACGAGAGTTGGTGGGAGGGAGCATTAATTCAGTAAGACTCCATATGATAGGTGGGCCTTCTCTGGGAAGTGTATGATAGCAGTTCTTCATCTTTTTCATGCATCACAGTCACCTGGAGAGCTTGTTAAAACACAGATTAGTGGGCCCCACACCAGAGTTTCTGATTCAGAAGATGTGGGGTGGAGCCCAAGAATTTGCATTTCTAACAAGTTCCTAGAGGCTGTGGATGTTGCTTGTCCAGGGACCACACTTTGAGAAACACTGGTGTGGAGTATAGATGGTTGGACAGGAGTGAGTTCTGTAATGAGGTCCCCATGATGCTTCAAACTGAACTTCTGGTATAAAGAAGAAGGGACTTCTCTGTGGGGGGCAGGAGGGGCAGTATTATTGAATACATGGTAATAATACCTGGGGTTTTGTAAGATATAAAAAAGTGCCTATAAGATTGAATAAAAAGTATAATTTCAATGAGAACTAGGAAGAAAAGTGAAATGTGCTTATTTTCTCTGCTGTATAAAACAAACATTGTCTGACCTGTAGATTTTATGCAGATACAGTGATTGGAGGTTTGGGTAGGAATAAGTATTTATATCTATATGTGTATCATAGCCACTCATTCATTTAAAAACCACTTATAAACATTGGAGTTGAGGGGAGAAATAAGTCTCTATTTATATGTGAATGAGTATCATAGGAGTATCATTTCTCTCCACAAATATTTATAAATGCCTACCATATGCCAGACACTAGGGGAAGGACACATGTTCAGTTCATTGCCTTCAGTCCTGTGGAGGGAACAGGCAGTGAGATAAGAGCTAACAGAAGTATATGGAAATTCCGTGGAGGAGAAACCATTTGGCTTGACAGACATTGAGCTATATTTTGGACAACGTAAGTTTGGGTTGTTTGTGGCATATCCAAGGAGAGATGTCGAGTAGGAAGCTAGGAATATGCATCTCTAACTCATTCGGGAAACCTGGGCTGGAGCTGTAGAGGGGGTGTCCCTATCTAATTAAGTGTATACTTGATTTTTCCATGAAAACAGGTGAAGTGTGAGAAAAGGAACACCGACATTTACAAGTCAGGTAGAGGAGGAGTAGTTAGCAGAGAACACTGGAAGGCTGACTTTAGACTAATAGAAATGTAGATAAGATAATCTATACACTTAAGGGCATATTAATATTTCTGTTTAAAATAATAACAATTTATTTGCTTGAAAATAAGATGCTTTAGTAATTTAGTCAGTATGCCCTGTGGGAAAGAGCTAATGTGCCTAATTAACATGTTTTCATACTTCCTGGTTAGAATCCGACCTCACTCAGTATTTTCACATATCCTAGTGTCTTATTTAAGTAAACAAAAGATTATCTTGCACAAACAAAGCTCTAAAACCCTAATTAATAATGTGTCTAATAGTTTTCTCCTTAAAACCATTAGCTTTCAGTCATTTAGTCATATATGTATATACTATTGGTCATGTGCAGTAACAAGCCAATTTCTACCGTTAATCTATCTGGTGGGCTAGCAGATTTGTGATATAAACTCACATGCGTGCCCACCCATCCACACACACAATCTTTTCCCCCCTTCCTTATTACCTCACCTCTCTTTCTTGGCTACCCCTAAGGTACAATTACAACACTGAGTTACATCTCAAGTGACAGCTGTCATAAGCTTTTAAAATTTTAAGTACAAATCAATACTCAGTCCCTTCAGTTAATATTCAGTTCAACATACATTTAATAAGCACTTTTGTTCATGCTGATGCAATAGTGGGTTAGATTATGGTCTCTGCACTCAGTGAATTTGTTGAGCAACAGGTAGGCCTATTTTGGCCAGAGAAAGTGGCTTTCTCTAGTTCAACACATGATTATATGCCTTTAAAAGTAAACATTTATAAAACCTTATTTAAAATGTGCAGATGATGATGTTGTTGTTTTGTTGTTTAAGTCAAGGAAGCCCTTTCTGTTTCAATGTTTGTTCTGAATTGTTTTAAAATGTATTTGTAAATTTAATGTGTGTGTGTGTATGTGTGTGTGTGTGTGTGTATAAAAAATATGATTTGGGGTCAACATTCTAATCATTGTCCAAAATTATATATATGAAGTCTTAAGATGGTGTCACTAAATCTTCTTGATGTGTGGTTACTAAAAACAGACCCACCTTCTATCAGGTTCTATTTCATAATTGGCTATAATGAGAGCATACCTCATAGATTCTCCCTGAGGTATTATCAAAAAGCTATTGTGAATACACAACTGTAGCCTATTCCTGCAACAATGGAGTACTACTCAGCAACAAAAAGGAATTATCTACTGATATATACGTAACATAGATGAATCTCAAAAATATGGTTAGTGAAAGAAGCTAGACACAAAAGAGTATATACTATATGAATTCATTTAGATGAAACTCTAGATAAGATAAGTTTAATCTTTATTGACAAAAGTCATTCCGTGATTGCTTGGGGATGGGGATTGAATGGGCAGGGGCACAAAGGAAATTTCTGGATGGTGGTTAAAGTAGTCTGTATTTGTCTGTGATGGTCATTACATAGATATATGCAATAGCAAAACTCATCAAACTGTACACTTAAAATGGATGCACTTATTGTACATAAATTATTTCAATAAAGTCAGAAAACAAAAGGCTCTTGAAATGTCATTAAAAATTACAAAATTAAAATACTACTCTATAATAAAAATGAACAAACTATACTACAACATGGATTAATCTTAAATGCATTTGCTAAATGAAAGAAGCCAGAGCCAAAATACCATATGATTCCATTTACATGACATTCTGGAAAAGACGAAACTTATAGGAACAGAAGACAGATCAGTGATTTGCAGGGGTTGGAGGTGGAAGGTTTGACTATAAAGGAACAGCACAGGGACCATTGAGGGTGAATAAGTTGTTCTGTATCTTGACTGTGGTGCTTACACGACCTCATGCATTTCTCAAACTATCGACCTCTACAACACAGAGAGTGACTTTTACTATATATGAAATCAAAAATAAATTTAAAAAATTTAAATGTTGATCTCTAATAGTCATGACTTGTAAGGATTCTATGTTTTGAGTGTGTCTCCCAAGTTCATTGTTGGAAACTTAATCCCCAATGTAACAGTGTCAAGAGGTGGGACCTTTAAGAGATGATTAGGTCATGAGGACTCTGCCCTCATGAATGGATTAATGTGATCTTGAGAGTAGCTTTGTTATCAAAGAGAGTTTGGCCCTCCCCTGCTCTCTTCCCGTTCTGCCTTCCGTCATGGGATGGCAGCAAGAAGGCCTTCACCGGACGTGCTTCCTCAGTCTTGGACTTCCCAGCCTCCAGAACCAGGAGCCAAATAAACTTCTGTTGTTTATAAATTACCCAGTCCGTGGTACTCTGTTATAGCAACAGCAAAATTAACTAAGACAAAGGATATTGTTTAAAATGAATCCAACTTGTCACTTTATGGTCAAACCATTTGCACATGCACATGCGTGCACACGTGCATGAGCGCACACATGCACACACACACTCATTTCTCTTTATGGAAATTCCATACAAAGTTATTTACTTGCTCGTAATCTTACTCCAGAGGAGTTTGGTTGACTTTCCCAAGACACAATAGAAGGTGGCTGTTCAACCCTTTATCCTGCCTCAAATTTCTACTTGTTCACTAAGAGAATTCTCCAGAGGCAGATGTATTACAGCACTTTGAGAACAATATTCACACCCACTGCTGAAGGGTGAAAAGAGATAGCTCAACGTTCCAATCTTTGAAACAATTTAGTGGCTAAATGTGTTACTTAGGAACTAAATCCAAGCAGGTACTTAGAAAGAAGCAATGAAAAATGGTGACAAATTCCTCCCAGAGTATATGGGTATTTAGGCTTCTGCTCAAGTCTTCTGTCCCTGCTGCTGTGTGCATGCTAGACTTCAAGTACACATCTCTTTATACACCCTATTACCTCATGGCCATTACTTGCGGGTGATGAATGCTAGTGTTCACAGAACAGCGTGCTGATGCATTTTTTTCTGCCATTGTATGTAACATGTTTTCTAATTCTTTTGCTCTATTCAGCATTTGACCCCAACGATGGGGGATTATGGTATTAACTCTCTACCCAGCACACATTCTTTACAGACTCTCACTAAATACTGTAAGCCTGCTGCAGAGAGGAATAAAAGTGAAAGCATACCGTCTGGTCTTAAGCTGAGCACACAGAGGGTCGTGATCCAATTGGAAGGGAAGCAGAATTTTTAAAAAGAAAGAGGTTTGACCAAATTTTAATCCATGTCATTTTCATTTCTCTTACCCTGTGGATTTGGGTGATTTTATTTACACTGTCAGCTTGAGCCTAGGGATTGGAAATCAGGCTTTTATGGAGATTATTAAAAGTACATACAGTACACTAAAGGTTGGGCTAACTGATATATGCTGCTAAAAATATGAATGTGAATGCCCTGGTATTAGATGCCACTGGCGTACATTTCATCCTCCTTAGAAGGTTATTCTTGGGAGCTGGACCTGCTGCAATGGTAATGAGATGCAGGCTGCCAGGATATTTCTAATAGGTAGCAAATGACCAGGGATGGAGATGAATTAGCATTACTCAGATGAGAAGGTAGCTCTTTATACCATTAATTCCAACACAAAGTAATTCCACCATCCGTCTCCTAAAAGAGAGGGCATTGCAAATTGGGGGGAGGGGAGGGCAGAGCTAAAGTATCAAGGATTTGTCCATGGTTGGGCAGCTGCAATGTCACCCAAGGCTGTAGGCTGAGTTTTGTTGGGTCTAAACTCCTCAGATGCATCACCAGCAACTTTCAGTTAGGTAATGTCACATAGGCCTGGGTTACAAAGATAAAACTCTACACCTCAGTCACGGTCTTTAAGATCTCAATAGATAAAAAAGAAATGGTTTACCAGATTGCAAAATACTAGGAGCATTCCCGCTCTAACGAGGCAGATATAGGATCTCAAACACATGGAAGTACTATTCTATTAACACAAAGTTGCTGACTACCAGGGCCTTGTGTCCTTACAAGATTATGTGTTATGAAAACCTAAATAGGCTTAAGCAGGTTTTAGAGAGATGCATGGATCCCCGTTTCATGATAGATCACCAAGAGAAAAAATAGGATATTTTAGGGACTTATTTCCAACTATGGGGGCCAATGACATTCCAATGTGTACTTCATGATCTCCTTACGTCACTGACAGATCGAGTCGCTGTTATGGTGAAGCTTTGAAATGTGTTCCACACCTAGAAATGGAGAGGAAGGCAGATGGCAGGAAACAACTGACCAAGTGTTCATTTCACTCAGAGCTCTCAAGTCCCAAGACTCTGACAGCGATGTTCAGTTTGAGGATGGAGACCCACATCTCTTGTCACATCCTAGACCCCTCACATGTAAAACTATGCTGCCCTGCCAAGCACCCAGGCCACGACGGAGGGAACACAAGGAAACGTGGACCCTAGATGCTTCACTCTTTGAAGTCTTAGTTGAGAGCCACTTGTCCTAACTCACTTATATTCCACATCCCGACTTGTTCATCTTCTTGGCTTCAGATCTGGGATTTATTTTCCTTTTTACAACTTCATCCACTCACACCAAAACCAGCCACTCTCTGGCTAAAATGTTTATTTCCTCCTTAAACTCTGATCCTGATTCCTACTCTGGTGGTACCACCTTCAGGCACACTAAGTGCACATCCTACCTCGTCCAGCCTGCCCCATGGACGCCTCAGTCTCAGTGTGGCCCTACCATTTGAGAGTGGCTCTCTCACCAGGTGGACCCCAGCCCACCGGTAGGTGCTGTTTGAGGATCCCAGTGAACTACACCCAGAAAGAAGTACGATGTGTCCTTTTGTTTTTGTTTTTGTTCTTGTTCTCTTGTTTTGTTTTGTTTTTCTTAGAAATTTATCTGTTTGGGAACACTGTGTCCTTGAGTGTGACAGCACACAAACTGCTGTGACTCTGGTCCATGCCACCCCAATGCTTCTTTATTAACTGTCTTTAAAAATGTAAATAGATAGTTTAGACAACATTTCTTTTTTTCAAGCCAGGTTTCACTTGTTTTACTTACTGGATTTGCACAACAATTCTATGCATCAGGAAGGATAAATATTGAGTTCCCTGTCTAGTACAACAGTACTAATGAGACTAAGAGAAGTCCAGTGACGTGGCCCATATCACATAGCAAGTGAGTTACAAAGCTTAACTCACGTGGTTAGTAGTGCTTAATCTACTACCCGTGTTCCCTCAGGGTTAAGCTCCTCTGGAGGACACAGGGACCAAATCCATGTGGCCCCTCTGTATGGAAATTAACAAGTAATTTTAATGGGATGATGAAGTTGATGATGATAACAATAAATCTGTTTTTCGTCTCCAACTATAGAAGTCAGTTTCATTTTTCTGCTTTTCGTAATTGTATGCTTTCCCACATACTGTTTCCTCTACTTAGGAAGCCTTCCACCTGCCCTATTTTCCAAGAAAAATCCCTCTTCATCCTTTAAAAGCTGATACATATGTTGTCTCTTCTGTGAGGTCTTTACCTATCACTGCTGCTCTCCACTGCCAAAGCATTAGGCGTATCATATGTTAATAGTGTCACACTTAGGATACAAGTCTTGATTTCATTATGTGTTTATATATGTTTCTCCCAGACTATGAGTGGGGCCAGGAACAGTGTCTTATTCCTTTTTGCATTCCAACATCTGCCAAGGTGTCTGACACATTACAGATACTCAAAAAGTATTTTTTGAACCAAATGTGATGAAGATAATGGTGATGGGGTAGTGGGATGGTTTCACGCCTTTCATGAGAAATAAAGAACTTTCCCAGCTTATAGAACTGGTCTTTAGTTTAGAATAGCATATTAGTCAAGGTAATCAATGCAGGATGCTATATAATACAACTTCCAAGTATTATACCCCAATACAAGGCTGTTACTTATTCATAAACATGTGGTACGGGTTATATAGATACCTTTCCTGGGCACATCTCCTTCAAGTGACAATTCTGAAATCTAGGCTCCTTCCACTGTGTGGCTCTTCCATTTTGGACTGCTTTGCCTCTGGCTGTTCAGATGGAAGCAAGTGTAGAGAAGACACACCAGGCTTTAATGCACTTGTTCTAGACATGGCAGTCATCAATTTTGCTCACATTCCACTGGCCAGAGCTCAGGATGACATTGCCTATCTAACTGCAGAGGCAGCCAGGAGATGTAACTTTCTTGTGTGCCCCAGAAGAGACTCAAAAATGGTGAACACTAAAAGTTTATTGCCGTGGCGGACCTTCTGAATATCAGATATCCACTTCATTCTTCCTCTCACTCCCAGAGCACACTTACCCTGCCCCAAGGGGGACAACCCAAAGTCTCCTCTAGTCACCACCTCCAGATCAATGTCCAGGAGATCTGGGTGATGCAGCATCTTGTCCATCAGTCTGACGTGGCACCACTCAGTGTGGTGACCTACATTTTAAAAAGATAAGTTATCTACATCCCACTTCTCCACCATCTTAAGCCATACATAATGGTGGTAAAATTATAGGAAAGCTGCAATAAATAATAGACAACACACAACATCATGATCCACAACAATGCTAAAACCCCTCTGGGCCAACACTGTGAAGCTTGGACACTCTGGGTGTGGCGGAATTGTGTGCATTAGACTCTGGAAAAAAAACTCCCTTATTTGTTCTTCTCCTTGGCCATATGTGCAGTAAGCCTTGGGGAACCCACTTCCTTTGGAGCAGTTCAGCTCCGGAAGCCTGACTTTTGCTCAGTCTACAATGGGTTGGGAACTCTCAAGCTTTTTAAGCCTTGAACAAGCAAGGGCTTTTTCAGTCCAGGCCTCTGATTTCTTTGGCAATGGAATTCTCAAAAACTTAGATATTTCTATTTGCTTCTAGTCAGGTTCACGTGCCAGTCACAATACCCACTAATTTTTCTATACACTGTTACTGAATATATCTTTTTTCTTTTTTTGTCTCATCACCTCCATCCCTTTTTTTCAATAGAATTACCTGATTACATCAAAGCTATCAGAAATAAGAGTGAGAAGGCTGCACTCCAATCTAGTTTTTGCTTGAAATGGCTTCGTTCGATTGAGAACTTTTGCTGAATATTTATCACTTAAAGTCTTTTTGGTACCATATCTTACTGTTTGAGTCTAAAAAAATTTAATTTTTCCAATCCTACAAAGCCAAATTTATGGACTCTCTATATTTTATTTCTGCTTGCTAACTCAAGAATTCTTTCCTGAGTCATCTCTTTCTTGTAATACATGTTTAATATTAGCCAATACCACTACTAAAATTATGTTTTCTGACCATTTATCCTAAAGGTATATCCTGGGAACATGGATTATCTTCTAATTAATAGCAGGCAATAGTTATACCAGATGATTTATCACTACATAACAAATGTTCCCATCTTTCAATTCTCTGATATTAGTTTCCTTTCTGCCTGCTGCTAAACTACTAAAACAATGATGCATATTTAGAATAGTGTAAAGGTCAAGGACTATGGTTTGGTTATGTCAACACCCCACTTCTGGTACCAATTTCTCTATTAGCACAATAAATACCAGTTCCTGTAATAAAATCTCAGTGATTTCACACACAGGTTTCTTTCTCTGTTATGTCGCTATCCAATGCTAATCTTAAAGCTCTCCTTGGAGGCTCTCTTCCAAGTGGTGACTCAGGAACCCAAATTCCTTCCATTGTCTGAAGCTAGGATCTTAAACCAATGACCTCTGAACTCACTGTGAAAGATGAATAAAAAACTGAAATTCCGTTTAAGTTGTCTTTAAGAGACATGAATAAAAGTGGCTTACATTCCTCTGTCCTATTTTTTTTTTTGCTAGAACCCTGTCACGTGGACTCAACCAAACTGAACAAGGAAGAAATGAAATCTTCCTGTGCGCTCTGGAATAGGAAACGGGATTAGTGAGTTTATGGCTGTCTGTGATGGATTAGAATGCATCATTCATTTACATGATTCGTCATTGAGGATTGGCCAAACTGAGAAGAGATTACCTTTAGTTTTTCAGTCACCAACTAGATGCTTGGACAATAATGAAATTTTTATGTTAAAAACACAGGTTCAACTTACTTTAAAATTACTTATGAGGGATTTAAGGCAAGTATAATTTTTCTCATTTAATGACACAAATTGAAACACTGAGAAGTTTCAAGGAACCCACTATGAATCATTCAACAAGCTACCAGATATTTTGCTTTGAAAAACAAGCTTCTCTGACCAAATATGTACAATAGAAGTAAATTAGTATATAAACTGTCCAAACTTGAGAATTAATCATGACTGTGCAGATCCCCACAATGGAGATGTCTTAGCTTCAGTGAGCTGATTATCCATGTATCTTGGTCAGACTCACCAATAACCCAATTCCTTCTCCTTTGAAAAGCACACCTCAGCCCAAGAGGATGGAGGATCCAACCTACCACCAAGTAGGAAATCAGTGTAGCACAATGATAAGAACACAGATTTGTGAAATGGTCCTCAGGCCTTCCGTCAGTTATGTATTCTTGAACAAGTAATTTCAACTTCTTTGAAACTCAGTTCTCTCATCTATGAAATGAGAAATAATATATCTATGCTGTGTAATATTTTGAGTATCTGAGACATATATAAAGCATGGCTGATATTCAGACAATATAAATTGGTAGAGGCATTCTCAATGGTTAGTGTCCATGCTATACTAGGTATTAACTATTTTTAATATCATCCCTCGGTGTACTCAATACATATACACCTAATTATATATTGAGCACCTACAACAGTCCTATCATTTTTCTAGGTGTTATGGAATATACAAAGAAATTTAAAACATAGATCTTCCCTCAACATAGTTTTGAGGCCAAGAAGGTGAGGCTAGCTAGAAACGTGACAGGGGTTCAGAAACAGAAGTCATGTTGGCATTGGCTGGAAGGGTCAAATAAGGTTGCATAAAGAAGGTGACTCCATGGATTTGAAGAATTCCAGGTTACAGACAGAGGAAGGGAATTGTTTCAGCATAAAGCCTAGTGTGAGTAGGGAATGTTGAGGTGACTATTTAGATGAGAGAGAAGAGCAATTAAAGATAAATGAACTTTACCACTACTGCTGCAAATTCATTGTGAATAAAATGATACTTAATTTTATGAATTAAAAAGGGAAATATTCCAGTCCTTCAGGGATCATTGTGTTTCCAGATGGTACTGATTTTGGAATAGTTATAACAGATTCCATGAATTATAAAAGTTTTGCACAGAGAAAAATAAAGAAATGTATATCTATTGCACAATTTTGACATATGGTGTGTTTGGTGCTTTTCCAATTCAGTCTTTCCTGTCTATTTTCTCTCTTTTCAAACGTTCTCTTTTCTCCTGCTCTTCACTTGTTACTACAACAGACACACAACAAATGCCTAAAACTAGGCACACAGTAGGCACCCAACAAATATTTATTAAATGAATTCAATAAGGTTTTGAAAAAGTTCTGCTTGGCAGAATTATAGCTTTTTGTAGTCTTCAAATCAAGGTGGGTAGAATATTACCTGCTAAAAAAAGAGAAAAGAAGATTGCTGATCAACTCTTATAATGAGTTTATATAAATCCATAAGGAAGGAAATTAGCAAATGCTTCAAATGATGAAATATAGGGACCAGAAAAGGCAGACACCCTACCTCTGAAAGTTTCAATGTAGGTATGTCTAATGACCAATTTTCCTGGCTCAGCACAAACTAGTAACCTTGTTAAAGCTTTGATGTGTGCTTCAGCAAAATGCCTTTCTTCCCTTCTGGTTTCCCTCAGCTCCACTTAAGTGTTTGAATGATGGCAGATGACCAGAGAAAGATAATCTCCAAATCACGCCTAAAAGGTGTGCATGTGTATGTGTGTGTATACATTTACATATACACACTTTTTTATTATATATTCATAACATATCTTTTTATTTAATTTTATAAAATAAAATTTTTATATATAAATTAAAGTGATATAATCTTCCTTTCCCTTTAAATCATGATTCCTTATAGATTTCATCCATTGAAATCTATAGATAGATTTCATCCATTTCATCCATCAGCCTTTTGGTGATGAGTAAATACCACCTAGGAAAAGAAAGTCATTGCTTTATACTTATCATCGGTTTAGGATTTTTGTTGAGTGCTTAATAAAATGATATTCTTAAAAGCTAAGCTTTGAGAAAAAGGAACTTCTAAATTTCAAAAGCTGCCTGTATGTAAGCAAAGCAATACTTTGAGTGACAATTCAGTATGGTATAGATAATTTAGATTATGACACAGAGGCATTCTCACCTGCCTGGGAAAAAGATTGAGTATTATTCTGGAGCTGGGAGGAGGAAGAAATGGAAAAGGCAAGGTAAATAGAATCTAACCAGTTATGTATGTCTCTGTTCCTGATCCTGTCTTTCCATGCTAGGAATTCCTCAGAGCAGTGGGGTTTGTTCCACTTTTTCCTGTGAGCATACCGGGAGAATTTCAATGTCTTCCTTCCCTGGAAGCCCACGTGTGTATTGAAGCCTCAGTAGTATGGTACTGTTACTGCCACGTAAGTTCACCTGGCTGACGTAGTGGCTTAGGTGCCCCGAAGTAGAGTTTCTGGCTCCCCAAGGCCTGTACTTGGTACATATGGAATCCAGAAGCTCCCACATGTTCCCATGGCTGAATATAGTGGTTCTGACAGGCCAGAGGACACGCAAGGGCCTGGAGTTGGAACAAGATAGCTACAGAGGACAAGGACTGCACCACCAGATACAAATAAATGCCCATGACATGGGCAGGATTAAACCTCAAAAGACAAGACAAAGGAGCCACTCCTCCACGACCACCAGCCCAAGGGACCCAGGGAATAGACAAAATCCATTCTGCAGCAAAGACCAGCAAGGACTCCAAGGTAACAAGCAAACATAATGTCCTCTTCCCCCACCACCAAGGGGATACACACGCCTCCTCCCAAGCCCAGAGTCTATCTTAGCTGACAGGTGGGAGGAGAGAAGAAAATCCCTATAAGATGGGGCATTTACGCCAAAAGGCTATTGTCAACAAGAGAAGAAGTTGCCTTTTGTTGGCAAGTTTAGGGTCCCATGCAGTTCCCCTCTACTTCCATGTGCTCTGACATGGCATCAGAGCAAGATGAGAAATGATATTAAAATATAAAATGTCCTGTACTTTTTACTCAGCTAAGCATGTGATTTTTAACCCCAGACTATATTAATGATACAAAGTCGCTAGTCAAAATGCCCAGAAGCCTCATAACTGTTTTAAATGATAGCATGCAGGTTGGATAGAAATACATGTACTGTGTCATCTAAATTGTAGAACTTTATGGGGACTTTTATCTATTATTAAGTTATGTATTTTTTTCACATCATAGATTCAATTAGGAAAAAAATATATAGTCACTGTATTTCCCTCTAAGAAAAGTTATTTTCTTACCATCTGTGGATAGAATGCAAAACACAAAGTCACACACATAGTTATGTTATGGATCTATATTTGGTGTTTAGAACGATAACAGACCAGGAAATTCTTGGGGAAGAAATCATTTGCCTTGTGCCAGACACTCTGCGTACACCATATTACATATTCCCCAAACCACCCAATGAGTCAGGCATTATTCCCATTTTACAGATGAGGAAACTGAAATTCTGATGAAGTCGTCAAAGTCAACTTGTCCAAGGTCACCAGAGCTAGAAAGTGCTGGAGGTAGAATTGCAACACAGCTGCTGGGCAGCGGGAGGGCTCTGTTGGCTTCCCCACACTGCCCAGGGGGTCTGCCCCTCCGCCCAGCACACGGTGCAGAGACGGGCATAATGATCTTACACTCCATGAAAACACAGGGCTGCTGCCACCCACTCCCCGGGAACGCGCATGGAAACATTTCTTCAAAACCGCCAACCTCTGACTTTGTTTGACCTTAGTGAGAACCAGCAGCCCAGGCTATCTCCCCATCCTCTGCCAAGACAGAAAACTGGTTCTTCCTCACCCAGGTTCCCAGTTTTGGTGCTGGACGGAAAGATTTCTTTTTCTCTCAGGCCGCCGCATTCGTATTCTGTCCACTGAGCACGTTCATGCATTGAAGAACAGCCCGGGGTGCTTTTCTGATTCCTCAGCTTCTTGGCCTTCCGATCTGAATGGTGCTTGTCTTGAGAAATCAGGGGCTGGGAACCTACTAGCTGGGCTGCTTGGCCTGGGAGAGGTGCCTTCAGGTGCCCACTGCTCGCTTAGATGCTGGGTGTTTCGCAAGAACCACAGATGAGCCAGAAGGCAGTGATTGCTTGCAACCTAGCAGCCTGCAGGAGCACCTGAGGAGGGAAGGCAGGGCGTTGGAAGATACTTTAAAAAATAATACTTTCGAACACTCAGGCATTACAACCCGTGGAGCATGAAGTATTTGGTTGGACAATTACGGTGGGCTTTGGGAAGTTGTGGAAAAGACTGAAAATGGCCCATTTCTTGGGACATAAGGAAAAATAGGCATAGAGCCAGTAGAAAGCAAGGAGTGAGCCAGGAAGAAATGGAAGCTTTTCTGCTTCTCCTTGCTAGCTCCTTTATACACTAACAGCCAACTTTACTAGCGCTTTGTCAGCCAGGGACCTTTGTAAACAAGTGCTTCCAAATTCTCAGACCAATGAAAATGGAGATTCATAAAGATGCTTTGAGGATTGCAACCCTGAAATGCCTTTGTGAGTCATGAATGCAAATTAAACCGTATTTGTCTTTTTCTTAACTGCTGAGTAATGACACTTATTTTATGAAAACTGGTGACTCATATTTAGAATGTTGAGAACATTTACTTAACCAGAATATTTGACTATGGGCCAATTTTGCTACTGAATGAGTTTAGAATTGACTAGCTAGCACCATGACAACTCATGTACTTCAGAATTAGAAGAAGAAGAGTGCCTCCCAAATTTGATGACTTGTTAACCATGTGACCCCCACCATGTCCTTCAAACTCTGTGTCTTATTTTGCTCATTTATAAATGACGATACTGACATCTGCCATCCCCGGTTATTAAGCTTAAATGAGATAGGTGTGTGCACAAGCCTAGCACATACTTACACAACGGAGGCACTCAACAAATGCAGCTGCAATTATCATTATGATTATTATCATTTTCAATACTGATACTACTGGTTGTGTGAGCTTATTTAAGTTTCTAGCCTTTTCCTTCTTGTTGTATCAGCCTCTGCCCACCCTCGAATTCTGGTTTTTCACACCTCCCATGGAACACTGAAAGTTTTCCCAAGTTCTGTTATCAGCCCCTCCTTTTCTCATACATAAAACTAAAGAGCTGTTTGGAAGTGTCTGAGACTCCCCCAGGGCTGCTCCTCCCTTCAAAGAGACACCTCCCTCTTCCCTTGTCTTGGTTTTTCCCCATCATTTCCTCTTTCTCTGGGCCAGACCTGGATAAACTTGTGGTTTCCTTCCTTCGTACTCTCTAGAGAGCTGAGTACTGCACACTTGAAAGCCTAAAAACTTGTCATTTCCACCTTGAACTAGTGGCTGACCTTGCCAGACAGCCTGAGAAATGAATTAGTGTCCTTAAGCAGAGGCAGAATATGAACAGTGACCCAGCTCTCCTCAGCAACTACGGAAACTGTCAAGCGGTAGTTAAAGTTCCTTTTTTTCCCAACCCCTTTAATTATGTTGAAAACTATGTCATATTGTTTTTGAAAAAGTTAATGAAATAGTAGGTAAAGGTGAACCAAGGAACATAATTTACTTGGATTTCCTTGCAAGCTTTTGATAAGGTCCCTCATAAAAGGCTATTAAGGAAAATAGATGACCAGAGGGCTATGGGCAAAAGTCTTTTTGGTGTATTAAAAACTGGTTAAGCTATTTTAGAGGAAGAATCCCTGATGCTGGCGACTTCTTGGAGCAGAGAAAGGTTAATCACAAACTGCCCCAGCGTTAGTTTTTGGACTTGAAGTATTTGAATGATTTATAAAGGAGAAGAAAGCAAAGTTGGTCAAAGACTCAAAATTATTATCATGGTACAAACCTTGTAGTTTGGGGTATGCATGAAGGATTCTCATCCATCAACAGGGAATATATTCCTTGGAGGGAAAGAGCTTATCCTACGCAGAGGATGAAACCTCCAAAGCTAGGAACTAAACTCTGAAAGCCTTTCCGAGTAAGACAAAAACTCTTCTCACTCGTGTGGCCCCAGCGCAGCCAGGCCTGAGGCTGGAGGGCAGGACACGATGATCTTGGAAGTGTCCTCCCCACCCTTCCAGCAGATGGTGGTTTAAGGCCATGAAAAATTAGAAATGAGTGGCATGGGTGGAAAACACTGAAGCAATACGAAGACACTATTTTGCATGCTTTTCATTCCAAAAGTGTAAAAGAATAATTCTATTGGTAAAGGAGAGCCAAAGGAATGTCATGGGGACTCAGGCATTAAATACATTTCCTGTATAATTTCTGTATTTGACCTGATGCATCCGAAAGTAAACAAAAGATAATGCAGACTGTCTATCTGCTATAGGAGCAATGTGAAGAGCCCCTTTTCTTAAAGTGCTTATAATTTAACAACACACTTGTTCTCATAGGTATCTTCACTGCCACCCCTCCCCCCAATATTTTCACTGTAAAATGAGACTGAAGGAATTATACCCATATCTGGATGCTGATGAGGCAAATCCCAGGTCCTTCCCCAGCCATGGCCTCATTAATCTTTATGACACCTCTCATGGAGCCTCACCTGCGTTTCTTCAAGACCAAGATGTCCTAAACACAAAAGTCACTATGCAATCAGTGGCAAAATTAGTTCTAATCTAGATTTGCCAAAACTTCTCTTTTGCTAGTCAAGTTTTAAGGTGTTCCAGTTCATACACAGGGTGCTATTTACCCAATAGAAAAGCATTTATTTTGAGAGTCAGAGAGTATATGAGAGTAGATGAGATAAGATGTTGGGCATAGAAATACCACTGTCAAAGAGTCCAGCGATAGACCCATGCAAATATAGTCAACTTACTTTCAACAAAGGTGCAAAGGCAATGCAGTAGAGAAAGAGTAATCTTTTTCAACAAATGGCAATGGAACAACTGAATGTCAATATGCAAAAAAAGAAAGAAAGAAGAAAGAAAGAAAGAAAGAAAGAAAGAAAGAAAGAAAGAAAGAAAGAAAGAAAGAAAGAAAGGAGCCTCAACACATACTATATATAAAAATTAACTCAAAATGGATCACAGACCAAAATGTAAATGTAAATCGTGAAATTACAAGATTTCTAGAAGAAAATATAGGAGAAAATCTTTGCAACATTGGATTAGGCAGAGAGTTCTTTGATGCAACAGCAAAAGCCCTATCCATAAAAGAAAAAAATGGGTAGATTGGATTTTATTTACTTTTTTAAAGTTTGCTCTGTGAAAGATACTATTAGGAGAATGAAAAGTCAAACCACAGTCTAGAAGGAAATATTTGCAAATCCCATATCTATAAAGCACTTGTATCTATAATATATAAAGAACTCTAAAATAGTAATAATTAGGAAACAAAGCAACCAATTCAATGAAATAGGCAAACGATTTGAACAGACACCTTACAATAGAAGACATCCAGACAGTAAATAGCACATAAAAAGATGTTCAACATCATTAAGAAAATGCAAATTAAAACACAATGCAATACCACTACATACCTACTTGAATGGCTAAAATATTTTTTTTTTTAATTTGACCATACCAAGTACCAGCATGTGAAATGACTGGAATTCTCACACATTTCTGGTAGAAATGTCAAATGGCACCTTTTTGGCAGATTCTTATATAGTTAAAAATACATATACGATGAGACCCAACAATCTCATTCCTAGATATTTACCTACAAGAAATGAAAACTTACGTTCACATAAAAACTATACACAAATGTTTATTACAGCTTTGATCATAATGGTCCCAAACCAAAAACAACCAAATGTCCTTCAACAAGTGAATGGATACACAAACTGTGGCACGTACATACAGTGGAATATCACTCAGCAATGAAAAGGAGCAAATTCCCCATATGTGCAAGTCTGAATTCTCAATACATTCTGTGAAGTGAATGAAACCAGATCCGAAATGCTATAAAGTTCCATCTCTGTAGCGTTCTAGAAAAGATCTGGAGAACAGATCAATAGTTGCCAGGTCTTGGAAGCAAAGAAGGGGGTGGCATATAAAAGGGTGACCCGGGAAATTTGGAGGGTGGGTGTCAGGGTGATGTTAGGACTGTTCTGTATCATGACCATGGTGGTGGATACAAGAATCTATGCATTTGTCAAAACCATCTGATCTATATATCCCCAAAAAGTGAATTTTATTGTTTTAAATTTTTTTTAAAAAAACTTAAGCCAATAAAACCCAAAACCAAAACAAACCACATCAAAACAAAAACAAAGCCTGTTATGATACAAGCTGCAATAAACATTTGTGTATAGCTTTTTATGTGAACATAAATTTTCACATAAGTGATCACAATAATACATTATATTGATATTTCTTACTATAACTTCATTTCCTTTGCAAGGAAGGGTGCAGTCTGCCATCATGTTCTGTTGTGTCACTAACTGCCCCAAATGACACTGGACCCCTGACCTCCTCATTAACACACAGAGCGGTCAGCATTCTTTTCGAGACTACTCTGCTTGCCTCCAACTGTGAAAAGGATTATTTGATGTTCTTAAAGATTACCCTTCACCTTTAACTGTACATGCTAATTATGTTTCCACGGATGATGCTAATGACAATGGAGCATCTGCACTACTTCCTGAAGTTCCAGGACAGGACACTTGTGTTTTTAAGATGTGGTACCAAGACCGGAGCTACAGCCTGCAACCACTGGATACCAGCAACTTCTGGAGACTCGGCGGTTGGCCCTGCAAATCACCAAACCACCCTCGATACACCAAAAGATGTTGGTGTATTGTAATTATATGATGATTTTTTTTCTTGGTATTATTCATATTTTCTCTCTTCAACTGGAAAGAGAGGGAAAGATACACAAAGATTGTACAGTCCCTTGGTGTCTGTTGGAAATGGGTTCCAGGACCCCCTTCAGATACCAAAATCCAAGGTTGCTCAAGTCCCTGATATGAAATGGCACAGTATTTGCATGTAACCTGTGCACATCCTCTTGTATACATCAAACCATCTCTAGATTACTTATAATACTTAATGCAATGTAAATGCTATGTAAATAGTTATACTGTATTGTATAGAGAATAATAACAAGAAAAAATAGTCTATACTTGTTCAGTACAGATGCCAACCATCCTTCTTTTTTTTCAGATATTTTTCATCTGCAGTTGGTTGAATCCACAGATGTGGAACCCACAGATACACACGGCTGACTGTATTTTGGAGCAAACATTAATTATTATTGAAGAAAGCAAGTACATTTCACTAAAAGCCCAAATGCTTATTTAGATAGAAACACCCCAGCCAAAGACCATCAAGTAAAAAAACTGTACATTAAGACTTCCTTTTTATTTTATTTTATTTTTTTAACAAATCCCCAGTGAAGTATCTGAGTTTAAAACTACCCAGAAACTCAGAGCAGGCCTCAACCCCACATAGCACAACCAACTCCTCAAAGTAGAAGACCTGAGTCACAAGCAAGAATTGAAACAGAAAGCAAACCTTTCATTTTTCCAGCCAGACCTAGAGCCACCAGACCTTTTGCTTAGGAGCATACGAAGCGGAGCAAGCAACTAAATTGACAAAATGGCAGCTCCTCCGATAACTTTTCCCCAAAGTAGGGCAGGTAGAAACGAATGGTTCTTTCTTCTGCATTACTAGTAATTTGTGTGCTTTTACGGGACTGTACTTAACACACTCTCTTGCCATCAATTGTCATCGACTCATCCCAATGCAAGGCGTTCTCCCTGGGCTGTGAGCTCCTGGGGGCGGGGCTGAGGATTGTTAACATCTGTGTTCTCCTGGAGCCGACAGAGGGTCCGTGCGGAACGTGTAGTCGTAAGTGTTTGGAGAATAAAAGAAAGAAGGAGGAGGAAAAAAGAAAGTAGGAGAAAGACATCGTGAGAGGAGAGAAAGAAAAGGAAGGTGGAAAGAGAGAGAGAGAAGAAGGGAAAGTAGGAAGGAGGGAAGGGGGAAAAGAGGGAAGGAAGGAGAGAGGGTAGGAAGAAAGGAAGGAAGGAGAAGAGGAGAGAGAGAAAGAGTGGGAGACAAAGTAGAAAGGAAGGAAGAAAGGGAGAGAGGAAGGAAGGAAGGGAGGGAAGGAGGGAGGGAGGGAAGGAAGGAGGGAGGGAGGGAGGAAGGAAGGATGAAGGAAGGAAGGAAGGAAAGAAGGAATGAGGAAGGAAGGAAGAAGGAAGGAAGGAAGAAGGAAGGAAGGAAGGAAAGAAGGAAGGAAGGAAGGAAGGAAAATATGCCCAGGGTGGAGAACATGAGTTCAGGTCGGTGGGTTGAAAGGCAGAGAGGTGTCCAGTGTGGGAAGAGGGCAGCCACGAGCCAGCCTGGTCATCTGGGGGCCAGTCCCCAAATCCTCCTGTGATTGCGTGGCCATGGCCAGTCGCTCTCTCTGAAATCACCACCCCCTTTTGTCCCTCATGCTGCAGCCCCCCGGGGTATCAGCAGCCATTGTGCGGTGAGCACAGGGCCAAGCCAGCAGCTGAGGCAGGAAGAGGGGCTGGAGCTGCTGGCGGGAGCTGCCGGGTCCGCGTGCCCTGCTCCCGCTGCAGGCCTGGGTGCCAGAGCCAGAGCAGCCGGGTCAGGGTGGCGACGAGCTGCTGGCAGGGCCGGGCTCTCACACGCTCTCCTTTCCAGTGGCCCGGCCGGCATTGCTGGGGAAACGGGAGGGGCCGGGCAGCCAGCAGCCGAGAGTGAGAACTTGCCCTTGCCAGAGCCAGCTGCTGGCTGCCATCTGGGCAGGGGCAGTGCCAGTTTCCCAAATCTGCCTTCCCTTTGGAAAAGGGGCAGAAAACTCTGTGCTGAGAAGATAGCTTCCCCTCCATCCCGAGGCTCTCGGTTAAAAACCCAACAAAACCAGCCTTTAAAAAGGAAGGGATGAGAAATGCCACGCGTTGGGCTGTTTCCAAAGGAATTTGCTTCTCCCACGGCCTTTACATCCAAGAAAAATCTTTATTCACCCTCGATATCCCTTGGTTCTTTCATTTTATTCAGTGATAACCTTTTATTATTTTTTAAAATTAAATGTTTGTACAAACAAAATGCTGGTATCTGTGTGTCCTTTATACTTGTCACATAGGGATGGGATTATCCATCACAAGCCGGGAATTCCCTGAGACCTGTGACTTAGTCTTAATAATTCGCCCCCTACCATGAGTAACCCAACACCTCACCCAAACTGGCGCTGCCTGGGTGCCTTCTGATTAATTCAGTCACTCATTTATCGGACACTTCCTGAGCACCTTCTAAGCACAAGCTTAGATGAAGATCCGGCTCTGTTCTCGGAGTTCAGCCAGTTGGGGGGAAGCACACCCTCCTGTCCTCCTGGATGTCAGGGAAGGGCCACTTCAGCCACTGTGTGTCACCCTTGTATGTGCCCTGCCATGGAGCCCGGCCTTATACGTGCTACCACTCTGCTCCCAGGAGACAGGTGGGAAAAGAGTTGGCCCCTCACATAGCACAGAATCAGAGACCCTCCACGAAACCGAACAGCAGGCAGGCTTTGTCCAGGGGTGAGGGTAGATTTAACAAGCCACCTTCCACGGGCACCCGGCTGGGACAGACCAGTGCAGCCACCCTGGTACATCCCAGCTGAATAAGAATCCCGGCTTCATGGTTTATTATTGCCTTACCTTTCAAATCCTTCTTTTCTGTTTTGATACCTTTCTCCTCGGTGAAGCACAGAGCCCACCTAACTCCCTACCATCGCAAATACGCGTTAAAACTTGCCCGAGTGGGTGGATGCAGGGACAGAAGCCCCTAGTGCTCCTGAGTGACCTCAGCTTCGCAGAGATCTTTATGGTGGTGGGAACGTCCAGTCTGGTTCTCTGCCTTTGCTGTGTCCTCATTCTGCAGCAACTCGAAACATGCCTATTATTCATGTAACAGTGGGAAGAGCCAGGCGAGTTCTCAAGAGCGAGGTTTGCTCGCTGAAATACAGGGCTTGGTCACCCAGCTCTGAAGCCTTAATGTTTAGCTTGCCTAGGGGCCATCAGGCTCTAACAAAAACTGGTTCCCATTGTCCAAACTCTCAGAACCAATATGATCTTGTATTTAAAGTGTTTCTTTCCCACCTTATTTTACAACAATGAAAAAATATATACACATGCAGCTACAGTGAGCACTCATTGTCTGATGAATTGCTAGGGATGCTATCATTTGATCCTCACCACATCCCTGAGATAGCCAGGTCAGGCATTAGTGTCCATTTCATAGCCCCGCAGAGGTGACAGCTTGTCCAAGCTGGCAGAGTCGGTGGCAGAGCTAGACCAGAAGGTGGGTCTCCTACTTCCTCAGGCAGGGCTCTTTCCATAAGCTCCAGCACGCTAGTGCTGACTCTCTCTGGAGACATGAAATCCAGAGAGAAGCTGCCTGGATGGGTACATGGATGGAAACACAGAAGCTCTATTGGTCAAGAACGCGGGCTCTGACCCCTGCACTCCCGGCGCTACCCCTTGTTAACCGCGTGATGTTGGGCAGGCTGAATCTCCCAGCACTCCTTGCTGTGCTTTCCCACACAGAAGCACAAAACAGCACCTTGCCCACAAGGTGGCTGTAAGGACTGAACTAGGTAACACAGGCTCCTCATCGCAGGGTCCGGCCTAGAGTAGGTGCTCAGTATGCGAAGGACATTTTTGTTATTTTTATCATTTATTTCTGAAAAGGTGACATCTGCCCTCACACTGGAAAGGCCTCCCCCGACCCCAGGCTATTCTTGACTGGTTTGTGTTACCTGGAGTTCCCGTTTTCTGCTGTCTCTTACAGGAGGTGGGAGGAAGCCATTCATCCACACACTGGTATTTGTTAATGTTAACCCTATGTCTGCCATTCCCAAGAACATTTGTTTGTTCACTGAGCATTGCCTCTCATCCAGGCATCTTCTAACACTTTAGAAATATTAATTCATTTCATCCTCATGATGACCCTGTAGATAGGAACTGTTATTATCCCCATTTTACAGACAGGAAAACTGAGGCACAGAGAGGTGAAGTCAACCTGTAAGAGATGGCAGAGCCACAATTCAAATCAGACAGTCTAGCCCCAGCCGGTGTGTTCACCCACTAAACCAGGTGGTCCATACATTTTAACAAGGGCTATACCTTGAATGAAAGGATGCTGTGATCTTATGAAAAAGGTGCTCATAGGTAAGGTATCTTTTTGAGGCTCTCAAATTTCTCTCCTACTGTCTACCAAAAGCCTGGGCAGCCCCGGAGTCTCTTACTACTAGAGGCTTCTTGAGTCATGAGATTTGATTAGCTAGAGCATTGGAAACTGTCTGACTTGCCTAAAATTCATCACTAAAATCCATTTTCTAAATGCCTTTCAAGGCATAGCTCTGTGGCGGGCCCTGGGCTAAGACATTACTGAGAAGGTATTTTCAACTCTCTGGGGTTAAGGCAGACAGGACAGTTGCTGGTGGAAATGCCGAAGGGCAGATAGCATTCAGATAGACTCTAAAATGATGCCCTAGGAATGGAGGAGCCCTTGTGTGTGCGCAGCCTGAAGGACTCAGACCTACTCAGGCTGCAAAAGCAAACCCCGAGGGAATATGAGGGGAATTTACACCATCATGAAAAGTGCAGACAGAGTGAAAGCAGATCTGTTCACAAATCCCAAAGCTCCGAGCCCAGGGGACATCTCCTGCTTTGAAGAAGTTTTAGGACAAATAAAAGTTAATCTTACTTCAAGACAGGATCCGCCTCAAGAGGTGGCATGGGTGAAAGCATACATACAGAAGCTTCTAGAAGGTAGGGATGCTAGAGCTTAATATTGCAGGCTGAAGGGAAGTTGGCATGTTGAGTTGCACCATAACCAAGGCACCATCAGTACTCTGCTTTCGAACAGAGCTGCATGTTTCACATATAACCTTGTCTGGGGTCTCATCAGATCACCGGAAAATTCTCAAGGCTGGCACTCCTAAGCCCACTTTAAATAGCTGGAAATGGAAGTTATTTGCCCAGCGTTTGTGGCACTGGGACTCTCTCCAGCTCCAAACTGAGAGTGAACTTGGTTTCTCAGGCAAGTGAAGACATCTGGGGACAACACAGGTCTATAGACATAAGAAGATTTCGCCACTTTCATCTGAGCCACCAGGATCCAAGACAACCTTGAATAGGGGCTTTTCTAGACAGACCAAGCCCAGCCATTCAGAGGACAAAACATCACACCTACAAGCCCTTCTGTCTCCCCCATTAAACCCAGGCTCCTATGCATAACGGGCTCACGTGAAGATCTCAGAGGGGGACCGTGCTGTTGACTTTTTCAAAAAATAAAACAACGTATGAGTTTTATCTCTTTATCTCCTCTGTCCAGAGGGAAAAAAAAGAGCACAATCTGTTCTCTCAGTGGGACATCCACCTGATTAGATGTCATAAAACAGAGTAGTCCTTTAGTTAATAACGGCTGGAATACCTCCGACCCACAGTTACTGGAAAGAAAAAGAAACCTAACTACAGATAAACTCCCTAGGGTTTCAGATCCGTTTTGCAATAAGCGATGTTATGAAGGAAACCTGGCCCCAAAAGATAGTTTGAATGCAAAATAAAGATAGTTCACATGCTTTGAAGCAGGCACAGCGCTCCTGTGGAAGCACCAGAATCGTATTTTTGGAGGATCATTATATTTCCTGCCTCGGACTTTATTTGGGTCCCACCGTTCTTTTATACAGCTTCTATTTTTAGTCATCAGAGGCACCATGTCCTGCCAGGCAGGGGCCTCAGTGGGGCAGGTCTGGGTAGGAGAGGCAGGTGAGCTCCAGGAACAGGTGGGACCCACAGAGCCAGACCGGCCAAAGTGGGGAAAAGATCAGGTGAGCACTGTGGGCTTAAGGAGCCAGACTCTAGGGTCCAGGAGGCTAGTGAGTTATCATGAAGGAACTGGAAGATGGACACAGCAGAGACAGGCAAGGACTCTTTGAGCTCTTCCGTATACCCTCTTGCAAGACAGTGGGCAGGGGCTTCTTCCATCCATGGGTTTGAGGTACAGGATGTATCTGATTAAGGCACAGGCAGAAGTGCCGGGCTGGCTGGAAGGCTCCTACAATCAGAGGACTTTGGAGAAGAAAACGAAACCCCTGTGGTCCTTAAAAAAAATAGTAACATATACTAAGGCTCCATCGTTTACTTTTCCATGTATTCATGTGCTTTCGAAGTACCGATCGCTGTGCTAAGAGATGGGAATATACAGGAGACTCCTGACGGGTTGGCCAGCACCTGATGGAGAAGCTGCTTGGTGCCCAGCCCTGGAGCAGGCACGGGGGGAAGGGAGGCTGAGACGGGACACAAAACTAGTGGAAGTCACAGTTCTTATCATCAAACTGGTTGAAGAGACAAAGCAAAGCCTTGCACAGTAGCTTGCGGGACACTTAGAGAAGACCTTTCTTCTCTAAGCACGTACATTCACCAATAAAAAGAAATTCACTTTTGATAATATGGTAAAAGTTAACTTTAACATGACTATTTGAATACTGGTTTGTAATTAGGAAATACAGTATGTGCTAATAAGAACATAGACTATGTTTTCTGAAAAAAATTAAGAAAAATAGCTAATAAAGTATACTTTTTCTCAAAAAAAAAAAAGTTCACTTTTGTTGAAAAAAATGTGGCATTCCTGGACATTAGGATCCGCTGGTGCCTTTGATTGAGAAATTCAGAAGAGAGTTGAATTTCTCTGTAAAGGAAAGGATTGCATAGGGAAGGGTTCAGAGAGAGAGAGAGAGAGAGAGAGAGAGAGAGAGAGAGAGAGAGAGAGACCCAGAGGCCCAGTTCTTAAGGAGGAACTTGGAGGAGAGAAGGTGACCAGCTTGGTCTTTATTGATGGTGGGGTGTTATATCATGTAGCTTTCTCCTTCACCTCCCCATAAAATCACAATTAATTCTACATCCATCACTAGTATTTTGTGGGTTGAATCTGTTTGAGGGGATGTGATAATGCCCAAAATATATTTCAAGAAGTTCATAGGCAAAGGCAAACGGTTCTCATGCGAGGAAAACTACGTAGTAGTTACACTGAGTACATACATTTAGCAATGCACTGGCAAGTTCAGGTGTGCAATACATGTGCTCAGGATGCTCAATATTAGGGGAGTAATCTGAGAATGGGTAGGTGACCAGGGTAGTCTTCCTAAAAGAAGCAAATTTGAACTAACTGCCTCTGGGAGACGGATTCAGGACACTGAAATATAGTGGCCCTTGTGTAATTGCACAGACTTAAAAATACATATATTGTTTCCTAACCTCAACTCAAGATATAGGCACGTGTTCTCAGCTACACCAACACGTACCAGAGAGGAAAATACAAATGTGCACCAAACCATACAACCCTTACACATACCAGATGGTCTTTAGAACCTTTCAGCCTATGCAAAAGTGGCACTGCTCCCACTGAGATGCACAGAACGTGTTCATTAGTATTTAAACCATGTCACTGCTAAAGTGCAGAAAAGTCAAATTTATAACATGTTAGACACTTTTAGTGGAAAATGCAAATACATAGCAGGGAAGGTTGGGCACATGTCCCTTGAAACCATTACCTCACACAGTTTAACCCAGGTCTAGGTCTTTCACAGAGAAGGGCTATTCAAGCTTAAGCAACATCCAAGATCATTTTAGTAAAGTCAGAATGCAAGCTTCATAGGACATGAACAGTCAGCTCAGAACATAAGAAACATAAATAGGCAATGGAATATATGTATTTTTATATATGTATATAAAGTTAAAGGAATGCAAATAAAAATGACATAATACGATTTTTGCTCAAATCTGCAAAAATTAGAAAGGATAAAAAAGTTTAGTATTGGATCAGATGGGGTCTCTCTCACAGTGCTGGCAGGATTGCGTCACCCTCACGGAAGGCCACATCTATGAAAAGCCCTGTGTCTTAGTCTGTTTGCATTGCTATAAAAGAATACCTGAGGCTTGGTAATTTAAAAAGAAAAGAGGTTCAATTGGCTCACAGTTCTGTAGACTGTACAAGAAACATGGAACAACCCCTGCGTCTGGCGAGGGCCTCAAGAAGCTTCTGCTCACGGCAGAAGGGGAGCAGGCATCACATGGCGGGGAGAAGAAGGAAGAGAGAGAGGGTGGAGGGAGATGACAGACTCTTTTTAACAATCAGTTCTTGCAGGAACTGATGGAGTGAGAACTCATGATCACAAGGACAGCACCAAGCCATTCCTGAGGGATCCACCCCCAAGACCCAAACACCTCCCACTGGGCCCCACTTCCAACATTGGGGATCAAATTTCAGCATGAGATTCCAAGGTCAGACAAACTATATCCAAACCACAGCACTATAACCATGTGCATTTCCTCTAATCTGCAACTCTGCTCTTCCAAGACTGTATCTTAATGAAATACCCAGTGAAATGCACAGAGATGTGTGTAAAAGGATTTTCATCATACTAGTCTTTAAAATACTGAAAAATTGGAAGCTACCTAAATGTCTAGCAAAAGAAAATTTTTAAATAAAAAATTTTTAAAGAAAATTTTTAAAAGAAAATATTTTAAATAAATTTTATTTAAAATTTTTAAATAAAATTTTTAAAGTAAATAAATTGGTACTGAAATGAGTACCAATTCAGTAAATGGTACTCATTTACTGAAATACCGTATCACCATTTGGAGTAATAGTGTAAGGTTTCATGACACGAAAAAATGTCGTAATACATAGCAAGATGTTGTCAATGAGAAAAGCAGGTTCGGCACAATGTATAATATGACACTCTTTGTAACAACAAAAATAGTTCATGTGTTTGGTTGTTAAACCAGAATATAAGCTGCAGGGCAGCAGTGGATCTTCTGGCTATTAAATGCTATCTGGAAAAGCGCCTGGCATAAAAGAGACCCTCAATAAATATTTACTAATTATATGAATTCGTGCTTACTATGCAGTGGGCATTGCTGTAAACACTTGCTATAATATTTCATTTGCACAGTAACACTGCGTTCTAAGTCCTACTTCGAACTCCACCGAGCCGTGAGGAAGCTGCAGCTCAGAGAGGTTAAGCAACATGGCCCAGGTCACCCAGCTAGTAAGTGGTGAAGCCAGGATTTGTTCTCAGGCAGCCTGAATCCAGAATCTTCACTCAAACGCTTTTCTATAAATATGTACGGAGAAAAGTCTGGAAGGATATGCACCAATACATCTTCAGCAGCAATGTGGGTGGAACTGGGTGGTGAGATTTACTCAA
Organism: Lepilemur ruficaudatus; assembly: GCA_963574885.1. Lineage (NCBI taxonomy): Eukaryota > Metazoa > Chordata > Mammalia > Primates > Lepilemuridae > Lepilemur > Lepilemur ruficaudatus. Next base: position 168,596 of record CAUYRT010023954.1, read on the forward strand.
AGTTTTGCTTTTCCTTCTTGCTAGTCAGAGGTTTCTAATTTCTCTATAATGCAGATGTAAAAATTATTTTATTTTATTTTTTTTCTTTTTTTTTAATTTTTTTTTATTTCAGCTTATTATGGGGGTACAAATGTTTAGGTTATGTGTGTTGCCTTCCCCCTCCCAGAGTCAGAGCTTCAAGCGTGTCCACCCCCCAGACGGTGCACATCGCACTCATTATGTATGTATATACCCATCCCCTCCTCCCCCTGTGAGTTCTTTTTCTCTAATGAGTTGCACAACATCATTAAAGATGGCAAAGTGTTACCTTCTAGTTTTGACATGTTTGCAGTCACATAGTTATTTTTAATTAAATGTTTTTTAGGCTTCATGTTTGCATTGAGGAAGGGTACTAACTAAAACAATGTGGAAATGCAATTGCTTGCCAAATTCCAACCACAGATTCTCTAACCTTTTTTGGGTAATAGGATTTTTCATTTGTGCAGAACTAAATAACGTGACAGCTGTGAGGCCTTAACTGTGGAAATGCCGATTTCTTTGTCTGTTGGAATGATTTCCATGATAGGAAGTGTTGAGAGCACGCCATTGATTTTTAAGGACAGGTTTATAAAACACTGGTTATGAGATATACCAGCTTCAATTTCATGGGTGTTATCAAAATTTGAAGTGGCTGAAAACTTTTTTCCATGTCTGTCTCTTTGACAAATTTTGTAATTCAAAGTCCCTGAAGAGGAAAAAGAAAACCGCTCATCTTTAAAACATAAAATTTTATAATAACAGTTCTCAAATTACTTTCTTCCTTGTGGGTATTTGTATTTGGAATAAAGATGACCGTGACAAAAAGCTCTGAAATGAAGAATTTGGGGGAGGAGATTGTTTATTAAGAATTTACTTTTATGATTTCTCTGGTAAAATCATTTTTACTTTTTAATTTGTTGTTTCCAAAGAGTACTTGTTGGAAGAAGAAAAATACCTTCCTGGAGATTTTAAATTGACATATCATAAGAGCACCATTCAGAGATGGTTTGCATTAAATGGACTAGAAAGTTAAGCTACAGGTTGAGAGAGAAATGAACAGCCCTGACTTAGAACACAGAAAGGCAAAGTGACATTTGGCTCTCAATCGCCTCCACTACGCTGAGTAGTCTATTCTGAACTACCCTACGAGGGTGGGTTTGAGAGAGGTCTGTTGGTAGAGCCCAGGGTCACCCCTAATTTGAAGATTACCCCCAGTAGAGGCTGGGTTGGTGTCATGGTTTCCCTGGTGATTTATGTCCTCACCAATAATCTGGATTGTAACCTCCTATAGAGCAACAAGCTTTTCCTGGAGCAGACTATACTCCTCATCTAGCCTTTTTTGTCTGACTCTTACTGGGTGCATTTCCAAATTTGTCACATAATAATAATCTGTCTATAGAATTCATCAGTTATATACTGTGTGTAGGTTTGATCTTCTCAGCACATCAAAGTTATTAATCCCTTTCTCTTGTGGCTTTTGTGTTTCTATGGCAGCTGGTAGAGTTCCCAGGAAATGAAGTTGGGAGTTATGGGTCTTTCTCAGTTATGAGAAGTTGAGAAAGCAAACAGCTATTTGCTGCATGTATTCTTCCTTATGAGCTCAAAGTTTAGACATATGACCCCACACTCCCACGTCTTGCTAATCACATGACTGCATCTGGGACTTTGACTTAGGTTAGAGGAGACAAAGTCAAGTGAGCATGCATAAGAATCTTCAAGAATGTATTTGAAGAGCTATTGCAGGCGTGTTGGAAAACAGCTGTTTGCTGTGTCCACAATGGACAGTGCAAAAGGGAACAGATGGCAGATTAGATGGCAATAACTTGCATAAGGGTCTGGTCGACCTTTAGAATGTGAAAGATGTTTAGAAGTCATTTATCCCAGTCCTCATTTGATGGATGAGAAAATTGTGGCAGAGGCAGTTTGAATAATAAATCCAGGCTCACAAAGCTAGTAAGTAGCATAGCCACAGACTGAATCATTGTCTTCAGAGTAGCAGTTTGGTGTTTTCCTGTAACCCTCTACTCCCAATTTTTAATCACTGCAAAGGTTGTGACTAGATGCTCAAGTGCTCTACCCAGCAAAGCTGAGGGCTCTTTCTTCTGAAAAATTTTTTTTTAAGTTAAAAGCCTAGATGGTTGTCTCTAAATGCAATCTAGAAGTGCAAGTAAAGTGGAATATTTTTCTGGAAGTCTCTGTCAGCCAGAATATTTACTGAGAGTTCTTTTTTTGGAAGACACGTGTTTGTTCACAGGAACATTTCTTCTGCCCCACTTCATCTCTTCACACTAACGTGGGTTCCAGGTCTTTTGATTCTCTGTTCTGTGAAATTGTGATTTGAGGGAACCACAGGGCCCATCCCAGTTACCCTCAATAGACAAGCAAGAATCCTCAAACTTGTTCTTTTTCTCTAACATGTATGAGCCCAGGGATGACAGGAAGCTGCTGGATGGCTGTCTTTAAAATGCAGATGAATTTAGAATGGTACTTAATAAATGATTGTTGGACAGATGAGTTATGGTTCTTCTCCCCACTTCTCCCCCTATAATCATAAATCTGGAAGGGACTTAAATCCAAATTCAGCTCAACCTCTTTATTTTATTTTATTTTTTTTTGAGACAGAGTCTCACTCTGCTGCCCGGGCTGGAGTGAGTGCCGTGGTGTCAGCCTAGCTCACAGCAACCTCAAACTCCTGGGCTCAAGCAATCCTACTGCCTCAGCCTCCCAAGTAGCTGGGACTACAGGCATGTACCACCATGCCCGGCTGATTTTTTTTCTATATATTTTTAGTTGGCCAATTAATTTCTTTCTATAGTAGAGACTGGGTCTCACTCTTGCTCAGGCTGGTTTCGAACTCCTGACCTTGAGCGATCCGCCTGCCTCGGCCTCCCAGAGTGCTAGGATTACAGGCGTGAGCCACCGCGCCCGGCCCTCAACCTCTTTATTTTAGGGGGTGATGCAAGTGAAGTCAAGAAATGTTCAGTGACTGCTGAAAGTCATACAGCTGGTCAGGGGCTGTGCTGTGGCTAGGCTCATGTCATTCTGTCTCTTGATATTATATTAGGTTGAACCAAGTGAAATTGGCATTTCTGTAGGTCAAAGCAGTTGTATATAGGCTGAGCATCCCTAATCCAAAATGCTCAAAATTGAAACTTTTTGAGCCCTGACATGATACCTTTGCTTTCTGATGGTTCAATGTAAAAACTTTGTTTTATGCACAAAATTATTAAAAATATTATATAAAATTACCTCTGGCTGTGTTTATAAAGTACATATGAAACATAAATGAATTTCATATTTAGACTTGGGTCCCATCCCCCAAATATCTCACTATATATGTATATGTACATAAATATTCTAAAATCTGAAAAAGTCCAAAATTTGAAACACTTCTGATCCCAAACATCTCAGATAAGGAATATTTAACCTGTATTAGCAATTTTATGATAGTTCAATCTACTATGTTTTAAAGGATCTATACAGTATACATTCTTATTTCAGTAATAGCAATAACAACCTTTCCCTTCTCTCTAAACCAAGTGGGCTTATAATGGTGTAGCTTAGTGTAGAACATCAGTTCTGAATCAGTTGGTCCTGGGTTTACATTCCTTAGTCTTTCTAAGTTGAAGTTTCCTTATCTATAAAATAGGAATAATATTATGTGTATCACTCATAAGATTGTTGTAAAGATTAAATGAGATGATTCTTTGAAGAGCGTTAGTATGGTGCCTGGCACGTGGTAGGTACTTAATAAGCATATGCTATTGTTAATTATATTAATCAGAGAAAAAAACTTATAAGGCTTTAAAAATGTGAAATGTATAATTCTGCTAGAAAGCACATCCATCTTCTTGAAATTTGCAAAATATTCCTTTATAGTCTAACATGGACATATCTTCATATTCTTTCTATTTCATGCTTGGAATGACATTCTATTTGAGACCTTTTATTTGCCACGTGTGGTGCTATGTGCCACACAAGATCATTATGATAGAAGGAAAGCAAACAAATGTGAGTGTGCAGGATTAGGCCACAAGCTCCATAAAGGGAGGAGACCTGCTGTGTCTCAGTCATGGAGGATTCCTCCTCAGTTTTAAGCAGAGGCCAGGTGTATGGTCAGGACTCAAAATGCAATTGACTGACCAACTGACTGAGATAACTATATTCTTTGAAAACTGGACCCTGAAACCAGATCCAGTGATTGTCCATCCCTGCCTCGTGGGTCAGCAAACGTCTCCACTGCCTGGGCTCGTAGACACCCACGTGTAAAGTATTTCTCAGAGAACTCCTCATGACCCAGTGACACATCAAGAGCAAATATATTTTCAGACAGCTGCACACTTGGGGGAAAGTTACCACCCTTGGGTAAGAATGGACTGAGGCACTCCCAGCCCTGAGAAGGAAGCAGCGGAGTTACCCTGAAAACAAACAACTTTCCTAGCAGAGAAAATAAACAGCAGCCCCCTCCCCTTCCTTTCTGTGTTTTCAGGCTACCATTCTGAGAGGTCAGTAGGCTTTTCAGGTGCCTTCCTCTAGTGTCTGTGCTGCTTGTGGACAGAACCGCTGCATGAAACCATGGGGGAAGAGAGCAAGCCCAAGACAAGCCATCTTCTGAGGTGACTTGGGGAGAGAGGGACTTGCAGTACACTGTCCTAACAGCTACCCATAAATCCCCTTACTGTCTGCCACTTGAACTTACCTCTTCTCATTTATTTCATCCTCTGTCCACATTCACTTTGACCTCACTGCTTTGCCATTGTGAATGTAAGCAAATTTTGATCATTACAGGAGGGTGATATGTGAATAAAACACTGATTATTTATGGAAAAGACATAAACTTACTAAGAATTGGCTGCCATTTTGAGCTATGAAGTGAGCATTAGTGCCTGGAAGTATCCGTGGAAGGGGGGATATGTTTATTGAGAAGCTAGTGAGTTTGGCATCAGGAGAGGCCTTTTACGAGCACCATGTGTTCCTCACATTGCAACCGTGTAAAAATATCCCCCGTTTTACAGCGGGAAGTCTGACGTTCAGAGAAAGTAACTGGCAAAAGAACACACAATAGTTATCGAAGCTCTCTAAAGCTTTGTATGCACTTGCTGCTACAGCAGGCTCAGGCGGAGATCTGATCTTTAACCTCTCTGCAGACCTCTGAGGCAGGTAGGCACGGCTATTACCTTTTGAAGTTGAGGAAATTGGAATAAAAGCACTGTGAATTTTTGGTTTATCTGGTTCTTCCCCTATGAGTAGGAAATTCATACATTCATGATTCACTTATTCATTCATTAAAACACTTTTATTCAGTCTGTAAGTTCAGCAGTATGCCAGGCACCGAGAGAGTATCAAACAGGTATAGGATATAGGCCCTAATGATCTCAGGAGCTTTTATCTTAGAAAAGGAGAGAAGAGTTCTGAAATATTTGTTCTTAATGTACTAAAAGCAGGAGTTAGACTGCGTGAAAAACAATTGGTGCATTAGAAGTTTAGAGGTGGGAGAGATCTGTGGAGGTGGTTAACAAAGGTTTTACGTGTTAAGAGTGAACACACACATGCACTCTTTAATTGGTGGTGCTGGTGGTGACAGAATTTTTGCTGTTGCTTCAGAATTTTTTTAATTAATCTTTTTATTTAGAGATAACTAGATTCACATGAGGTTGTAAGAAATAATGCAGGGAGGGAGATCTTTGTATCCTTTTCCCAGTTTCACTCAGTGGTAACATCTTACATAACTGTACTATAATATCACAACCAGGAGATTGACATGGATACAATACAGATCTCTCCAGTTTTACATGTACTATTGTGTGTGTGCACACAGGTCTGTGTGTATTAAGTTCTATACAATTTTATCACATGTATTCACCACTGGCAAAATACCAGTTCCATCATTATAAGATTCCTTCTTGTTCTTTTACAATCACACTCACCTCCCTCCTGCCTCCCTTACCCTCATCCCTAGCCCCTGGCAACCACTAATCTGTTCTTCATTTCTATAATTTTGCCATTTCAAGAATGTCATATAAATGGTACCATGCAGTGTGTGATCTTTGGGGACGGGCTTTTTTATATTCAGCACAATTCCCTTGACATTCATCCAATTGTGTATATGAATAGTTTGCTCCTTTTTATTGCTTAATAGTATCTCATGGTACGGATGTATCAGAGCTTGTTTAACCAATCACCTGTTTTAGAGCATTGGGGTTATTTCTAATTTTTGGCTGTTATAAATAAAGCTGGTATGAATAAGACTTTTTAATAGTATTTATGTATTGTAGTCAGGTCTAAATTTAGGCTGAGTGTGACGTAGGAGTCACTCCTTCCTTGGGGATATTTCATTCTTTCATTTAGTACTCATTCGACAAGTATTTTTTGAGCTAGGCATTGTGCCACTTCTATTTTACTGAAAAATAAATGCATGAAAATTACCTTTGTTGACTTGGGCTTCAGTGACCTACAGCTCTCACTAGCTCTCAATACATACTTCTTCGGAGAAAAACAAACTATAAGTCCAGGCCATAGGCTGCATTTAAGCTCCATGTAGACACTGCTTGATCTCAAGAATTAAAATTTGGGAGATTTATCTTTTTAATTCTCCTGGGCCAATTCACACTTTCTGCAAGTTTTCATGATGATTAAAATTCTCATTAAAAATTTTAAAAATTAGTCTTTTGAATTATTTTAGAAACAGAAATGGAAGAAGTTTCTGCAAAAATTGTTTCAAGATCTGCTTTTCTAATAGGGATTTTTACTTTTAGGAAGATAGTCAACATTTGCCAGATAACAGTTAAGGGAAAAGGCAAAATCCCACTTTCCCTTCTGTTTTTCGTCTCTGAAGGGGGTTCATTGCTGGCTGCCCTTGAACAAGCTGTGTTGTATGCTTGAGCCCATCCTGAAACTCTGTCCTATCCACTCTGGCATTTAATTAAATGTCTTCTCTAGTTAGTTTTGTTTACAATTACAAAAACCTTTATCCTCAGGTGAGACTGAATTCCACAGAGTAGACCTCACTGGTGTTTTGCCTTCCAGCTTTTAGGGGAGCACTCAATCCTTTTCATTTCAGCAACCGTACATGGTTGTGATTTCAATGTGGACTGGGTGTGGAGTTTCTCTTGGCTTAAATTGCCCTTTTCTCACCTCCCACTTCTTCCCTCCCTACCTTGGAGCCTCTTCTGATTGGTTCAAGTGAGCAGTAATACCTGAATAAGAAGATACCTCATGAATTACATGCAAATGCTGATGATGTGTTGCAGCAGGCAGCCACCTGCTGTGGTGTGAGTAACTAGTGATTCCCAGGACTGACAGAAACTAGTTTATAAATCTGGACGGTAGGAACATTTTTTTCCTTTATGAGCTCTGTGGAATTGTGGGAAGAAATTAAAAACTAAGATTCAAGATGATGTGTTTTTTGTGTGATTCTTTTCATGTGTGTGTGAATGTTACGGGCTTGCAATGTTTTATGCTTCTAATGGGCATAAATTTAATAAAATGGACATGTAATACAGTTAAGCCCCATGATGATATCATTTATTTCCCCTGTATCTCAGCCTAAATAGTAGTAGCAATTTGAAAGCCATTATTTTAGGGAATAATATAATTATGGATCCTGCATTTGAAGTGAAAAAGCACTGCAGCCTTACTAGTTCTCCTTGCTCTCCTTTGGTGTTTTCTTCTACATTTTTTTTTCTTATATCCAGGGTGAAAACAATCAGTGAAGCAGAGAATATCATATCTTTAGGTAAGATTTTTTTTCCCTTCATATCTCTGTTAATTATTCTTTATTTGAAAGATATTAATGAGGGTTCACCACACTCTTTTTTCTTCTTGGTGGCTTTCACTTCTTAACGGGAGAATAAGGCAGAAGTAATCTGAGGTCTTAGTGGTTCACAGCCCTGAAAGCTCTATTTTCAGACCATTGCACTGCACCAGTTCCACTATTAAACTTTTGCAAAGCATAGTCTCATTTTATCTCAGTTCATTGAATGCCTTTCCTGGGGAAATGCTTCTTGTCTCCTCTGTCTCTCTTGTCAAAGGTGAGAGTTTACCTGGTTTTAAGAAAGATGAATTTCCAGTTACCTTATGAAGGTTGATTTTAGGACACCAACCAGGGTCATGCTAGGAAGCCTGCCACGAGGCGTATGGCACGTGGCTATTGTGGCCAAGTAATGCCCATCAGAAAGCTGGAGGCTTCCTGAGGCCTCCACTCCTTGGGCTGTCTGGGAAATCCAACGTAAGGAAATCTCAACAGAACTTGAGCTGGAGATCAGCTCAAGCGAAGCCAGAGAATACATGGGGGTTAGAGAGAAAGGGGCAAGAAGAGCAAAAGACCAGGCCATCTGCAGGATGGCTCTGTGTTTTGTGACACTTCTGCCCAAGATGGCAGTGAGGGGTGGAGGGCCAGGGTGTGGACGCTGGAGCTGGCCTGCCTGTCTGGATGCAGGCGCAGGTAACTAAGTAGCCTCTCGAAGCCTGTTTCCTTATCTAGAATCTTACCTCATCATGTTGTGAGAAATTGAGCTAATGTATGTAAGGCGCTTAGCACAGTGCCTGGCATATACTAAGTGCTGTGTAAGCCTTATTATTAGTAACTAATATGAACTAATTTTGCCTAGTTTGCTATTTATCATCAAGGATATAGGAAGAACCAAAATGTGTTTTTCCTGTTCTGTACTCACCGTAACACAGGATGCTTCTGTGACTCCAGATGTGTGGGGGTGTCCCCCACCATACCAAGCAGTCAATTCTGCAGCAAACACCAGCTGGGTGTCCTCTTACTCAGTTCAATTCAATTCTGACACTTACGTACCTGGAGATAGAGTCAGATCCCACAGGCTAAGGGCTCAGTCCCACAAGTCCACTCCCCACTTCAGGCACCAATTGCAAGCACCAGGTTGTCACCTATACTTCTGACTGTGCAGCTATAAATTGGAGTCACTACCCCCTCCTTGAGTTTGACTAATGTGGTAGAGGGGCTCACAGCACTCAGAGAAAAACTTTACTTATATTTACCAGTTTATTATAAAGGGTATGCCACCGGATACAGATGGAATCTGGAACAGCCAGATGGAATAGAGGCACAGAGAGAGATATGAGAGAAGGGGCTTGTAGTTTCCATGCCCTCTCCAGTGTACCACCATCCAGGAACCTCCATGTGTTCAACTAGTTGGAAGGTGTTTGAACCCAGTCCTTTTGGGGTTTTTATGGAGGCTTCATTACGTGGGCATCATTGATTAAATCATTGGCCATTGGTGACCTGTGTAGCCATTGGGCCCCTCTTCCCTCCCCAGAGGTTGGGAGCCAGGACTGAAAAGTCCCAACCCTCTAATCCTGCCTTGGTCTCTCCTGTGACCAGCCCCCATCCCAAAGCTACCTAGGGGCTGCCAGCCACCAGTCATCTCATTAGCATACAAAAGAGACTCCTATCACTCCAGAGATTCTGAGGGTTTTAGGAGCTTTGTGCCAGGAAATGGGGACAAAGACCGAATATATATTAATATTTTACAGTATAACGAAGGGACATTAAATTTGGTTGAAAATTATCACTATGTTAACTTGTTCCTGCAGACTTTGGGATGATTTTACTCTGGACTTTGAAATGAAATGAGAGGTATACTCATAAGTTATGGGACTGTGGTTCATTGTAGCCAAATTCTGCTGTGGCCTGAATTGTTCTCTTTCACCAGTCTGAGTCAGAACATTTTATTGCTAGAAGGGGTCTATGAGGGACATCATCTTTTCCAGTGCCCTTGTTTTGTAAATGAAGAGATAGAGGCTTCATAAGGTTAAGTGACTTGCCCAGCATCACATAGCAAGGAAATGACTGAGCTGGAAGCAAAATCGATCTTGCCTAATCACTGGACAGTGTTCTTTCTCCAAAACACACCAGTTTCCTTCAATCATGGTCCCTTTCTGCAGTGAGATGTACCTAATGAGTCTTTCTCACAAGTGTGTCCTTAGAAAATATTTATTAATTAACCTGTGATGATTAAAAATTTATAAAATGACTTTTTCTTCTTCCTCTGAAGTCAAAGTTATGGAATAAGATTGTTTTACCTAAATATTTTCACTTTTCCATTATAGCTTGATCTTTTATTTAAGATCTACCTCCATTAGGAAAAAAGATTTTATAAGTATTACCTGACCCATATGTTTGTAGTTTTTGAAATGAAAGCTTGAAAATTCCATTATGTCAGTTTATAGATAGTAACTTATATCTATAACATATACACATATATGCATATGACTATAAGAGGACATACAGAAGTGAAGTTACTACACTTCTCTGAGCCCAATTCCTCTTTTGTAAAATGGGAATGATAATGACACTTTCCTTACAGTGTTGGACTGAGGATTTGGTGAGATAGCTTGCGTGTGTGTTCCAGCATGGTGGATCTTCATAGAAACAGTAGCAACAACAATAATTTTACATATAATCCTACTACCCCCTAACAATAAACAACTACATGTAAGCCAAAATAAGCCTTGTTAGAACATTCTTCTATGGGGGAGAGGTGCCTGATTTTACTCACTACCTGGGCACGAGGATCCTGGTTTTATAGTCACTTGGCAACCACTCAGCCCAGGTTTCTCTATATAATAATAAGATAAGGAGTTCTCAGGATTTCATAAATTGGTTGTAAGTGACTGAGAACTAAATATAATAGCATTTACATGTATAGTTGTATATATTATTTATAGTATAGTACATGCATATTGGCAGGGTGCGGAGGCTCACGCCTGTAATCCTAGCACTCTGGGAGGCTGAGGTGGGAGTATTGCCTGAGCTCAGGAGTTCAAGACCAGCCAGAGCAAGAGTGAGACCCCCATCTCTACTAAAAATAGAAAAA